>VMYD01000194.1:600000-852500 GCA_007663325.1 Eucalyptus pauciflora | reverse complement strand
CCACTTCCAAAACTAGCCGTTGGACAGTATCCCGAGGATCGTCTTCCAATATACCCATTGGACAGCCCTGTATCAAAAAGATTTGGTAGCCGTTGAGTGACAAAGATAGAATCCCAAATTGATTCCGATCACCCATACAAACGAAATCTTGGTTTCCATAAGTAAAGCTTCTTCGTATAGAAAGTTCTTGTCTTCAAGATCTAATTGTCAATCAATTAGATTGAGTCAATCAAATCAATCTTGATGTGGAATCCAAACCAGATCACTAGCCGTTATATGATTGGGGCTTGAGTTACATTCTGTCGAATCTGGATGTAAAGTCTGAGAGCAATAGACTTTACAATCTGAGTCTGACTGCGATAGACTTTGCAATTTGGGTCTGAACAAATTTAGCTTTAAGGTCTGAACACAGTCTGTTATGTTCTGCTTCAGCATAGAGTCTATCTTCTGGTTCAGCTTCAGCATAGAGTCTGTCTTCTGGTTCTTCATTCACGTTCAGTCTGGAATTTGTCAGAACAGACTTTGACACTAAAGTCTGGCAATCTTCAGACTTTGACAGAAATCTGGAAATCTTCAGAATATACTTTGGACATGTGTTCCGTTTAGTTTTCTGGCCGTCTTCAGGCTTTGACGATATCCTTTACATGTTCAATCATCGGCATGGTCTATTACTTAACCATTAAACATGTTAGTAGCCTTTGATTTATTTTGTCATCTTCAAAACATCATAAGGGATTTCCCTAACAGCAAAGACCCTGGTTTTGGTATAGTTGGTATTGAAAAAGGCTAGAGAATACACCTAGAGGGGGTGAATAGTTGTACAAGAAACTTTTTTCACAGGACTTAGAAGAATATGTTTGATGGATAGTAAAATAAAATTCAACTATTAAATAGATGAGTAACACGAAAGCGTAAATAGGAAGTTCAGGGATTAGAGAAGATGAACACAGAATTTATAGTGGTTCGGCTTATTCCAAGCCTACGTCCACTCTCCCGCACTGACAGCCTACCGGTTGGATTTCACTATGAATCAAAAGAGTCGTTACAATATCACGTCATTGATTCCACAGTGTAGAAACTCAGCTACACTTCATCAAGATCTCATAAGTATTTAATCTCTCTTTTGAATACAAGTTTCGCTCAACAGTTGAATCAACAAAGAACAAGGAATTTCAGACTTTGAAATTTATCTATCACACACTTTCGAATAACTAGAGCTTCTCCTTTTTATACTCCTCCATGCCTTCATACCAGTTGGCACTTTCCAAAGGAGTTCCTCCATCAAACCGTTAGACAGAATCAATTAAGGAGATCTTCGAGTTACTTAAGGAAAGTGATGATAGCCCATCAATCCCGCTCGCCCATACAAAATCAGGATCTAAGTTTCCATAAATAGAACCTTCCAAGTATACCTTGTCATTCAACGAATCTAACTTATTCGTATCAAGATAAAAACAAATAAGAAGATCTTGAAATGCTATCTCTAGCCGTAAGAGACTTCTTTAACCGCTTGAAACAAATCTTTAAATAAATCATTGATACTGGATAAATCTTCTTCGACGGTCTGGATATTGTTAATGAGGGCAGACTTTAAATTCTTGAATATGATGGTCTTCAGATTTTGACGACAGAGTCTTCCAGTCTTCAGACTAGACCGATGGAAATGTTTTGTCAACATTGAAACATATAAGGAAGTTTTCTCCAACAATCTCCCCCTTTTTTATGGTGACAAAACTTTCCTGCAGATTTTGAAAATTTTGACCTGCAAAACAATACTCAAGCAAGCAAGAATACAATATCTCATAAACAATAAATGCGTTGAAGATAGTATCAAATCTGCATCCATAGGAAATTGGTTAGTCCTGTACAAACAACTATCTCGTACTAATATCGTACCAAGTATGCTTAGGATACTGTAAAGCAATCACATAAACAAACATAATCCAAGCATAATCCGTAATTCAAAAGTCACACCAGATAAAAGTTTAAAGTCAGAGAAATAAGTTTGATCAAACACTGAACAAATCTGCAAATCTCTCCCCTTTTTTGTCAGCATTAAAAAGGTAGAGACAAAACAAGAATTGATTTAAGATGTTTTAAGATGATTTGGGAATGCGAATAAGCTGGAAATCTCCCATTGACTTGACTGTTTCCTCCAGCTTCCTCAAATCCTCCTTCAGATGAGCTAAATCTTCACCCTTGGTAGTTGCTTGAATTTGAAGATTAAGGGCTTGAACTTGATTGATTAACGATTCTGAAGAGGTTTTATAAGCATTCTGCATGTTCTGAAATTTGCATCCCAAGGCATAAATCTGACCTCCCAACTCCATGAGAATATCAACCAGTCTTCGAAAGTCTACTGAGTTGTCTGTTTGAGTGCTTACCTCAGCATGGTCAGATAAAGGCACATCCAAATTCGGAGAAGATACCTCATGACCTTCTTTAGGAAAGTGAGAGGCATACACATTTTCTGGATTGGCAGGTGAACAACTAATGTCATCACTAGTGAAAGCAAGAGAATGAGTACCTCTTTTCTCTGCAGCTCCCCCTGTGTCTGTGCCTTCAGGCTGGGAAAAGTACTCTTCTTGCTCAATTTCCTCTTTAGTGACAGGACGACCTTGTTCTCCTTGATTCTCCTGATTTTCGTCTTCTTTTTCCTCTGTCTCCTTCCTCCTTGATTCCCTCTCTTCACTCCTCTCCTCGGTCTCTTCTGGTCTTTGTCTAAACTCTGTTTTTGGAACAGAACGCTGCAAATTTCTCAAAGCAAGAGCAAAGATGGTAACATCATCATCACCTTCTTCTTCGTCCCGTAAGATGATTGCTCTTCTTCTTTTAGTTGGAGCTATCACCGGCTCCTTTCCTTTTCGTTTTGCAGCAACAGAGTCTTGACGAATTTGTTGAGGAGTCTTTTCCTTGAACTTCTCTAGAGCCTCATCTCTTTCAGACGCATTTTAGAAACCATCTTCAACCCTACCATCATTTGTTCGCACGTTCGAACACACATAATTCTTGCAGGCTGGATGTTGAAATGTCTAAAAAGCTTTGTAACAAGTGCTGAGTAGGGAAGCTAACCCTTGTCTTTCATCATCGATCTATACATGTGAAACATGATAGTATGTGGTAGAGAAATTTTTTTACCAGCATTGATGGCATACATCAGCGTTGCTTCTGAATTGGAGACATTAGTCTTCGACGTGGATTTGGGTCTAAGACAATTGATCACAATTTTGTGAAGCAGGATATTCGAAGCATTCATCCTTGAATAAGAAATTTGTCCTTCTGCCATTCCATCTCGGACAAGCTCCACTGTCGCACGGCCAGTAGATACGCTAATTGATTGAAATGAACCTCTTTCAACTCCAATCACATCAGCCAAGATGTCCATATCCACCACAAAGTCCTGATCTTTAACACTGAAGGAGAAACTGTTCACATCCAGAAAGCTTAGATTTGAATAAAAATAAGCAGTGAGTTCTGGATGGGCTATTGTCGAGTCAAAACAAAAACGTTCAAGCTGAAGTAAGGTGAATTTTTCCCGCAACTTCACATTCAGGGAGTCAAGAAAATCAAAATCCACACTCATTGGATTCATCACTCCTCGCTTCAATAACTTAGAATAAATCTACTTGTGTTTTTCAGAACGAAACAGATCTGAACTTGGTTGTCGTACATCCGCAGCAATACCCATTCTCGGCTTGAAATTAGTGAACAATTTTTCATCATCATTGCTATCAGGCTGACTAACTCCTTTGAAACGTGGATCACTTGGGAAATTTGCAGGCCCTATTTGCAGAGCCAGCGGGAGCAATTCCCAAACGTTCCATTGTTTGCAAAAAGTGGTTTTCATTTCTATATCCCTTCTCTTTTAGAAATTCATCGATAATAGTCATTGGAGAGCCTCCATCATTTAAAGATGAATAAAGTTTGAAATTAAAGGCAGGCTTTTGAGTTCTTACAGGTTCAACATCTTTGATAACTTCCTCCGTTCGTTGCTGAACATTCTGAGGTCTAGCCTGAGGAGATTGATGCGGTTGAGAATGTTGTGGGCTCTGATGTTCCCTTGGAAAATCTTCTTGCTCAGTAAGGTCAAAATGCGTAGGACCCTCACCCATATGCTGTGGTCCCCTGCTTGCGATCCTTGAAGACTTTCTTTGGAAAGACATTGTCACGGTCTTTGAGGATTTCCAAACTCGATTTGCGAGAAAGATGAAAACTTTAAGGATTAAACTAGAGAGTAAAAGTGAGAAAATGGAGTTCTGCGCTTTTAGGGTTTGCGAGTAAAAAGAAGAAGAAGAAGAACAGTATATATAAGACAGTTGAATTGGGGGAATACGAATCGTCACAATAAAAAAATGCCTTTTAAAAAATAATTGCCTTTTTGAAAACAAATAACTACCATAAAAAAAAAAAAAAGATAACTTCTTTCTAAAAAAAAATTAGAAAGATAAAGACAATCAATTGCGGATATATAGGCTTACATTTCAAAAGATAAATTTCTAAAAATTAAATCAACTTACAGTCGTGATCCAAGATCATCTGGGTCTGAGCATCTTTTGGTTATCTTTATCTCTGAATCTGAGCTTCTTCAGACTTTATAACATTAAGTTTGTGCTGAAGAGACTCAAATTGGCTTTTCTCCAGAGGTTTTGTAAAGATGTACGCCAGTTGATTCTTTGAATCAATAAATTGAATAAGTATTTCTCCATTTTGAACATGATCTCTTATAAAGTGATGCCGAATTTCTATATGCTTTGCTCTTGAATGAAGTATTGGATTCTTGGTGAGGTTGATTGCGCTTGTGTTATCACATTTAATCTCAGTACATGAGTCTTCAATTCCAAAGTCTCTTAACTGTTGTTTTATCCATAGGATTTGAGAACAACAGCTTCCAAGAGCTACATATTCTGCTTCTGCTATTGAAAGAGCAACCGTACTTTGCTTTCTAGAGAACCAGGATACCGTCATGTTTCCAAGTAGTTGACATGTGCCTGAGGTGCTTTTTTTATCAACTCTGCATCCAGCAAGATCTGCATCTGAGTATCCAAGAAGAGTAAAGTCTCCCCTTTTTGGATACTATAGACCTAACAACGAGGTTGTTGCAACGTATTTGATGATGCGTTTTGCAACACTCAGATGAGATTCTTTGGGATCTGATTGAAATCTGGCACACATACAAACACTAAACAAAATGTCAAGTTTAGAAGCAGTAAGATAGAGAAGTGAACCAATGATACTTCTGTATAGCTTCTGATCAACTTTCTTTCCTCCTTCATCTTTATCTAGCTTCGAGGAACTTGACATCGGTATTTCAGTTTTCTTGCAATTCACCAAACCAAATTTCTTAACAAGTTCCTTAACATATTTTTCTTGATGAATAAAGATTTCTTCCTTCAATTGTTTCACTTGTAGTCCAAGAAAGAAAGATAGTTCACCTATCGTACTTATCTCAAATTCTTCCTGCATAGACTTAGAAAATTTCTTACACAGATTTTCATTAGTAGATCTGAAAACAATGTCATCAACATATATTTGAACAAGTAGAAAATCTTTACCTTCTATTTTAATAAAAAGAGTAGTATCTATTTTACCTTTCACAAAGCCATTATGGATTAGGAATTTGCTTAACCTTTCATACCAAGCTCGAGGTGCTTGCTTTAATCCATATAGAGCTTTTTTCAGTCTGAATACATAGTCTGATCTCCTTGAGTCTTCAAAACCAGGCAGTTGTTCCTCATAAACTTCCTCTTGAATGAATCCATTCAAGAATGCACTTTTGACATCCATTTGAAACAGCCTGAAATTTTTATAGCATGCAAAAGCAAGTAATAAACGAATTGCTTCTAACCTTGCCACTGGTGCGTAAGTTTCGTCATAGTCTATCTCTTCTTCTTGCGTGTATCCTTTGGCCACGAGCCTTGCTTTGTTCCTTATGACCAAACATCGTTGATGCTGAATTGTCTGAGTTCTTCTTGCATAGCTTCAATCCAGCTTTCATATGTTAAAGCTTTCTCTATACTTTTGGGTTCTATTTCAGAAATAAGAGCGACAGTGCTAGACTCTTTATGTCTTTTGGATCTTGTTCGTATCCCTTCATCGATGTTACCAATGATGAGTTCTTTAGGATGACTTGACTTGTATTTCCAGTTGCTGGTTGGTCTGACAACTTGTTCATCTTTTTCTTCATTTGATTATTCAAGATTCGTTCGTTGTTGACATTTTGTAGTCTGAGCTACTCCAGAGGAATTGGAATTTGTAGAGTCTGGATTAAGTTCAGATTCTTCAAGTTGAGTCGGAACCAATTGATTTTGTGTAAAGTCTTGGAATTTGACATTCATTGACTCTTCCACAGATTGAGTCTTCTTGTTGTATACTCTGTAGGCTTTGCTGGTTGTTGAATATCCAAGGAAGATTTCTTCGTCTAACTTTTCTTCAAACTTTCCAACACGATCATTTGCATTTTTCAAAATAAAACATTTGCAGCCAAACACATGAAAATATGAAACAATTGGCTTTTTTCTATTGAACAACTCATAAGGAGTTTTCTCCAGAATAGGCCTCTATGGTCTGTCCGAATGCTTGTAATAGTGTATCCTTTCTCATTTAGAATTTTCTTAGCAAATTTTGAGAAGTGAGAGAAAGTTTCAAACTTACTTGATAAGAAGAACACCCAAGTATATTGAGAATAGTCATCTACGATTACCAAGCAATATTTCTTCCCACCAATGCTTTGTGTTCTTGTTGGTCCAAAGAGATCCATATGCAGAAGCTGCAAACTATGATCAGTTGAAACTTAATTTACAGGTTTAAAGGAGTTTCTTGCCTGTTTACCCAGAACACATGGTGTACATAATTCTGTCTTTTGAAATCTTAGGTTGGGCAGTCCACGAACAAGCTTTTTGGAAGAGATCTTGGCTATCTGTTTCATACTGACATGGCCAAGTTTTTTATGCCATAGATTATCTTCATCTTGAATGGAGATTAGACACTGAGAGCTTTCTGATTTGATATCAAGCAAATAGATGTTTCCATGCCTTCGACTAGTAAAGGATTGAGACAAATCCTTACTAATTCCCGAACATGTGCCTTCTTGAAAATTGATTTTGAAACCAGTGTCACACAGTTGGCTTATACTGAGAAGATTGTAGTTTAAGCCTTCCACCAAGGAAACATTGTTGATTGTAAGACTCCCAATCTTGACAGTTCCAAGTCCAGTGATTCTTCCTTTGCCATTTCCTCCAAAGGAAACTCTTCCAATCTTGACAGTTCCAAGCGCTTTATGAAGTAATTTGAATCTCCTGTCATATGTCTCGAGTAGCCACTATCCAAGTACCACTTAATCTTTTTCTTGATAGTGACCTGCAATTATGCAAAAATTTCAAGTTTTCTTTGGTACCCATACTTTCTTGGGTCTAGGGGAGTTAGTTCCAAAAGTAATCTTTGCCTAGTTTCTCTTAACAAGTTTCCAGACTTTAGGACAATCCTTCTCAAAATGTTTCGAGCTGTTACACTTTGAACATTTAAGAGCACTTCGACCAACATATTTTACAAAGATTTTTTGAAAATGATTTCTGTAAAAAGCTTTAGCAGGTCTTTGTTTAATTCTTTCTTTTACCTTTGGAAAATCAATTAAATTAACGGTTTCTGGTGTCATTCCCAAACCTGATTTATAAAAATAAGGTCTTTGAATTGAAAGAATTTTATCAAGTTTTTCAAATCCATTTGAAAACCTTTTTGAAATAGCTGTAATATCCTTTTTTAAAAGAATGTTTTCTTTTGAAAGAAACTCTTCATTTTCTTTTGAATTTTTAAAATTGTTGTTCAGATTCTCAAATTTTTCTTTCAGAGAAATTTCTTGTTGCCTTAGTATAAAATTTTCCTTTTTAAGTTCAAAAATCCTTTCAAAAGATACCTTTAGGCTAAGACAAAGTTTATCAATGTACTTTGAAACTTTAATGGGAATTTTAAAGTTACTTACCTCAATTTCTTTATCAGAATCTGAGTCTGAGTCTGATTCTGAGTTTGCCATTAGACAAATGTTGGCATACTCTTCATCACTCTCTTCACATTTTGTGTCGCTCTAAGTCTTTGCTTTGGGAGCTTTCTTGAGTTTCTCTGTATTTCCTTTCTTTTTATTCAGTAGAGGACAGTTGGGTCTGATGTGTCCATTCTTTTTGCATTCGAAGCAAACCACATCCTTGTTGAACTCATTATCTTCAGTTGCTTTATTCAGAGATCTTTGAGTGTACTGCTTCTTCCAGTTGTACTTTCTTCCCTTTTTATTCAACTTTCTGAATTTCCTTATCATGAGTGTCAATTCATCATCGTCCAGATCTTCTTCGGTATCTGTAACATCAGAATCATCACTACACTTTAAAGTAATTGATTTTTTACCTTTTGGTCCTTCATCTTCATTGATTTGCTCCACTTCGTAAGATTGAAGTGTGCCCACTAATTCATCGACAGACAAAGGTGCAATCCTTTGAGTTTCTCTAATGGAAGTCTTGATGTGATTCCAATCTTTAGAAAGTCCTCGTAGCAACTTGTTGACTTTCATTTGTTCTGAGATAGGTTACCCATGATATGCGAGACCATTTACAATTTTTGTAAAACGGCTAAACATATCAGTAATGGTTTCTCCTAGCTTCATTTTGAAAGCTTCATATTGCCCAAGAAGAATATTGATCTTTGTTTCTTTGACTCGATCAGTTCCTTCATAAGTAACATGTAACCTGTCCCAGACTTCTTTTGCTGTTTCACAGGATGAAATTCTGTTATACTCATTAGGAGATAAAGCACAGTATAAAGAATAAATAACTTTTGCGTCAAGAGCTTGTCTTTTGGTTATCTCTTCTTGTGTCAACTCTCTTGCATCTGTCACTTCCTTCCCTCTTTCTAAAGTTGAAGTTATTGTTGGAATAACTCCTAATTCCATTACATCTCATTCAAGAGGATCTTTCGATCTGAGGAAAGCTTTCATCTTGTTCTTCCATACGTTGTACTATTTTCCATCAAAGTAAGGCGGTCTAGTGTTGCTCTGACCTTCGATAAGTCCTGTAGCCAAAATACTAGCCATAGATCTTTAGCTTAAGAAGTAAAACACTTCAATAAATAATCACATAGGCTCTGATACCAATTGAAAGAGGCTAGAGAATACACCTAGAGGGGGGGGGTGAATAGGTGTACAAGAAACTTTTTTCGCAGGACTTAGAAGAATATGTTTGATGGATAGTAAAATAAAATTCAACTATTAAATAGATGAGTAACACGAAAGCGTAAATAGGAAGTTCAGGGATTAGAGAAGATGAACACAGAATTTATAGTGGTTCGGCTTATTCCAAGCCTACGTCCACTCTCCCGCACTGACAGCCCACCGGCTGGATTTCACTATGAATCAAAAGAGTCGTTACAATATCACGTCCTTGATTCCACAATGTAGAAACTCAGCTACACTTCCTCAAGGTCTCACAAGTATTTAATCTCTTTTTTGAATACAAGTTTCGCTCAACAGTTGAATCAACAAAGAACGAGGAGCTTCAAACTTTGAAATTTATCTATCACACACTTTCGAATAACCAGAGCTTCTCCTTTTTATACTCCTCCATGCCTTCATACCCGTTGGCACTTTCTAAAAGAGTTCCTCCATCAAACCGTTGGACGAAATCAATTAAAGAGATCTTCGAGTTACTTAAGGAAAGTGATGATAGTCCATCAATCCTGCTCGCCCATACAATCAAGATCTAAGTTTCCATAAGTAGAACCTTCCAAGTATACCTTGTCAATCAACGAATCTAACTTATTCGTATCAAGATAAAAACGAATAAGAAGATCTTGAAATGCTATCTCCAGCCGTAAGAGACTTCTTTAACCGCTTGAAACAAATCTTTAAATAAATCCTTGATACTGGATAAATCTTCTTCGACGGTCTGGATACTGTTAATGAGGGCAGACTTTAAATTCTTGAAAATCTAATGGTCTTCAAATTTTGACGACAGAGTCTTCCAGTCTTCAAACTAAACTGATGGAAATGTTTTATCAACATTGAAACATATAATGAAGTTTTCTCCAACAGGTATAGTAGGAAGAGTCGGTATGGATGGAATGGTTGCTTGTAGCAGATGACGAGTTCCGAAGCTCATATTCATGCTAGAGAAAATTACAGCAATGAAGAGGACAAAGCTTTTTGAGGAAGGAGCCATATTGGTAAAGTGGGCAATAGCTGTTATGTTGTGATAAGCTCAAGGACTTGAAATTGATGAGCTGAGAGGAAGGGGATTGGAGTTTATATAGCAAGAAATGTCGGGTAGAATTAGGGTTGTGATGATAAGTTGGTGACTTGCCGTTGGGCACGGTTGGGAAAGAATTAGAAGATGATGTCTTGATTGGTTCTCTAGTTAGTTCACCCCCTCATGTCAATCTTCCACCGGCATAAAGAAAGGTCAAACCTGTTTGTTGCTGTTTGACAGGCCAGATGGCGTTATGTTCATGAAGTCAAGCTTCATTCGAATCTTTGTCTTAGTGGAAGGTGACTAAATTCGGGAATAATCTAGTAAATAACTTGCTTCCTCCTAAGTAGGGCGGTTATTGCCGTAACAACTCGCTTCTTGATTTTTGAACATATGGAGCGAGCGATTCCATGGATTGTGTCGTGTGTTCCACCGTACTTTGTAGATTATATTTGTCTTAATGTTTTACTCTTGTTAGTTTCGTTTCTATCTGTTGAATTATAGCCTTTCGCTGGGATGACTTTGGGATGCGGATTTCTCGTGCCCCAAAACACAGCATCCCCATTCGTTTCAAATTGGCGGGTGCGTGGTGAATAGACAGAACGTTTTATTATGATGTTCGATTTAAGTAAATATAATATATATATATACACATGTATGTATGTATGTATGTATGTATGTATGTATGTATGTATATTACATTATTTGATTTCATGAATGAGATAATATGAAATGAATGGAATCAAAATACCTAAAATATTATTGAGGTGAAAATTACATGGAATAAAGTGAATATCGATTAATGTGTAGAACTATTCATTTGACATTGTTTAATAACCTTGATAAATTGTGGTTTTATTCTAGATGAACTTACATGGTTTTATCCGAGTTCAAAATATGTTCCACCTACCACCAAGTCATTTTCCTTTTTTTGGGCAAATTATCAAATGCATGCACATATACACCCAATCCATACTATCCATCCATTGGAAGATGAAATAAATCGGTAATTAGTAAGATTACTTGTAATTAGTAGGGGGTGGAATTGGCGGGTGTAGCTGGGCTGCCGCCCCAGTCTAATGGTGTAAATCCACCCCAAACAATGCGGGCCCCGCGGAGCATGGAGGATCCGCACCGTATGCCATCCTCAGCTTGTATCACCGCTCATACATTCATATTTATCTAATCAGACCAACGTGAACCAAATGAAATTCAGTTAAAACTATTGCTCAAGATGCAACTACCTAACCCATACTAGCATTTTCCTACTATTTCTATTATTTTTTTTGGTAAGGTACTATTTTTATTATTTATGTTCATATTTATCAGTTTTATTATTTTTATTTATCTTTATTCCTTGCTTCCCTTTTTAGAAATCCTTTTTGTTCTCTCTTTAGTTTTCCTACTTAGAATGTTTCAACCTTCCCATTTTGCCATGTCTATCTTTCTCTTCTTCGTTTTTTTTCCCTCATGAGTTCACCTAAGATTACACTCAATTTCCCTGCTCAATTCCACTCATCTTTTTCATTCTTTCACTCTTTCCCTACCCGCCAAACAAAATCCGTGTTCTGCCATACAGAGAGAACAGCCGCATATGCTACATAACCAAGACCTCTTTGCACAGCTACATGAGAACATCCACTAAAACGTATTCTGCTGTCAATCGGAGTCGGTGAAGGAGTACCGGGTGAGAGATGAGGAGCACTTTGGGGCTTCCTCGACATGCTCGGACACGGTTGGACACGCGGTCAACTTTTCTCAACACGTGTGTCGATGTGTGTCCGGCAGACTGATGGAGGGTGGAGGTGAGGGAGTAGAGGCCGCGAGTGACGGCGAGAGACGGCCGCCACTGTGATGCTGCGATGGATCTGATGAGGTTGCAGCTACAAGGGAGAAAGGGCCAAAGGCGAGAGGAAGAGGAGAGGAGAGGAAGGGGCTCGTGTGGCGAGTGGCGAGGAAGGAGAAGAGGAAGGGTCGTGGGTCGTGCAGAGCTCGAGAGGAAGGAGAAGCGGAAGGGTTGTGCGGAGCTAGGGTTTTTGATGAGCCATCGCTTTTTTTGGGGGGAGGGGAAGAGACAAGGACAGCCTGTCTGTTAGTGATGGGGAGGGAGATTGGTGGTGAGGGAAAGAAAAATAAATTTGGGGGTGGGGGGAAATGGATGATGGTGGGGAGGGAAAGAAAAATATTGGGAAGGGGGGAATGGACGAGGGAAAGAACTAGAAGAGAGTGGGGTGGACTCTAGTGGAGATTTTTTTTTTTTTAATTGGAAAAATAAATAAATGAGATTAAAAAATAATTTCGAAAAATAAAAATACTGAATTTGAATTAAATTAATTAAAAATAAAAATATTTATTTAATATACAACATGTCCCAACGTGTCAGAATTTTCTATTTTTAAGAAATGACGTGTCGACATGTCGTGTCGTGTGATGTCGTGTCGCGTGTCTGTGTCGTGTGTCGGTGCTACTTAGTTTAGACGCAGCAAGCTTCTCGGTGAGGTCAGTGTATGTGCTCAAGTGGTCTGGACTGCATTTGTGGATTTGATGGGTTGGTGTGAGTGAGGCCATTTGTTAGATGGGTTTGACTTGTGAATGAATTGGATTTAATAGCCAATGGGCCTACGGTAAATGGGTTTGGGTACTTGCATAGATGGCCGAATTGGACTCTCTTTTTATTTTTTTGTTTATTATTTTTATTTTACTATTATTATAATTTTTTTTTTCATTCTAACAAAGATGTATGCTTGACTTGTAGCCAACGCCAAAGAAAGTTTGACTTTAGGTACGAAAATGTATGCCTGTGTCTCTTCTGCTTTATAGGTTCATGCGTAAATGAATTGGGGTTCCTTTTTAGGTCTGCAAATGAATCAAGTTAGAGATTTAAAATTATAGTGATTGCAAAATGACAATATATGAACCTTTTGACTAGACAGCTGTAATAAACACTTTTATTTTTCATTCAAAATTCTTCCAAATGAGAAACTACTATCATTTTGGAATCTTATTAATTGAGACTCTTGGATAAAATTGAAAGATTATTTACTTATACTACAAAATTCGCTTTTTTCATGAAAAATGTCTCTTTCTAGTCACAAAATTGTAGATTGAAGTGGACATCTAAATGGTGATCTTGTTAACAAAATTTTGCTTAACTTCACATATAGAACCTGCACCTATGGTCTTTCTGCAAGGATTTTGAGATTCACCATTTGCTAAAGAGTAGCACAATGTCAAAGCTTGCAAAAGACTACTACACCACATGAGAAAGAGAAGAGGTCACTTTACATCAAGAATCCTATTAAAAGTATTATCAACAACACGGAACACATGATAACGCCAATAGTGAAGAACTCCATAACACTTTTCCATTATGTCTCATGACATAACTCATTCCTACACATATCTCTATCACATGGTTTTTGGGAATTTCTCCGAATTTCCTGAAACGCAGCTTCAATCTACAGAAGAAGGATAAGATTGACAAATTATCAATCAGTGAAGATATTTGAGACTATAGCATCACAATTTACTCCATAAAAGGTAAGGTACAAATGCATAAACATCATTTGCACAGTCACCAAAATCTGGGGACATTTTCTGCCAAGGAATCCAGGTGTCTCTGATTGATTGGCGGTTGCACCTCAATCGACAGAGACTCAATTAGCTGGCCGTTGAAAAAGAAAACAACAGACTCGGGAGAAGTGATCAGTTAGCAATAATTTCTTTATTTGTGTTTAGGAACAAACCTGATGTTAATAAGATTAGGCTGAAAAGCTCAAGTGCCTAAACTACAAAGCAGAAAATGTACTTGTTACTTAGGGTGCATTTATTTCACGAGAAATTCTATATTTAAAAAATATTTTCTGGAAAATAATCGCATATATTGCTAACGAAAATGATTAAGTGCAAAAAAAATTAAATACCTACCCAAATAGTTAAATATAATTTTTTATTGATAATGAAAACGGTTTCATTAACTATTTTTTTAAGAGATATAACTAATCATTTTTCAGATTTTTTTTTTTTAAAATCTTACGTTTTTCCACGAAACAAATGTGTCATTAGGCTTATTTTATTTCGCGAAAATTCTTTTCTAGGAAAAATATTTTCTTATAAATATATTTTTCAAATCATTCATTTTCCATGAGAAAATTACGTTGCCACGTGCAATTAGCAAAATCAGCAAAGGGATGGAATTTGTTGAGAGGCGAATTTCAACTTTACAAATTCAATGTTGCAGAGCTAAGCTTATCATATCACACCTACATGACAACATTCAAAGGATGTCATCACACACAATGAACTGAGATAAAATGGAGGAGATTGTCATCATGTATCCTTGTAAACTAATTTTCAGGTGAAATTTCATAGCTCAAATACTATATTTCATAGTCATGGTACGATTGGCAATGCATACCTCCCTCTGCCAAGCCTCATCGAGTTCAAGAGTGAAACCATTAGTACACAACCGCATCAATCAACTCTGCATTGGGGCAACATACAGAAATCAGCATGTGCATATTTCATAAACAGAGATGTAGGATCTAATGAGCATACATAAACAGATTCAATTGAAAAAATTGCATTTACAATCGTTCGAGTCTATGCTCTTGAGACCAGTGTTTGGATCTTCAAAGCATCAAAACTCCTTAGGAACGCTAGTTGGCCCACGAGCCTCTTTAAAGTTGGCACGCAAGATGGGCCTTAGCCGTTGCCAATGCTTCCTTTGCAAAATCCCTCGTCTTCATTTTGACAGGTCTCTGTTATGGAATTTGAAGTTCGTTTGCAAAGTTAGCCGGACCAGATAAATCATGTGATAGTATTATGCCATGGCCACAATAGGATCGAACGGGATAGAAACTAATTAATAAATTCTTGAGCTTCTTGCTTCATCTTGTATCATTGCACGGGAAAAAAATTGTCACAATGACGAAAAAGTCATCTATACAGCTCATTGAGTTGAAGTCCAAAAGTAAGTTTTGATTATTACATAAGCCAACCAGACCTATCACAAAAGCAGTTCCGATTTACCTTGCTCAAATATATGGAAAGCCGGTCTATAATCATACATGATAAACTAGCCAAAACTACTTAATCACCCACCAGAAAAAATGACCCTTGATCTTTATTTTATCTCAGTTTCTCATACTTAATGGGAATTCATGCTTGAGGGAACAATAAGAAACTCCACGAGGTTTGGATCATCACTGAGAATCGAAAGGTGATTATTTTAAACGGGATATTATCTATTGTTAGTCAAATTTGAAACATAAAAAGAGCTCATAAAAGGAATTCAAAATGTCCAAATGTTGCAAATCCAAAAAATCTCCAATTGAGAAAGGGATTTCTCTAAATGATCATCAAGTCTGGACACTTAGTTTTTTCAGCTTCCTTACAGAACCGATTACCAACCATACAAATGAGACTAAGTTATCAAAAAATGAGTTGATCAACAGGTACCTTATAATTGCCGCTTTGTCGCCTCTACCAATTAGTTGAGGCAAGACGAAGTTTCAAGGTCTAGAGGGAAGCTCCGAGAGGTATTCAAGTGCTAAACTTCCATCGAATATCAAGTTTTTCTAGGTGGATTAAGTAAGAAAGGTCTGGCAATGTGGGCCCTTGATAAGAAGCACCCAGATATTTTAAGCTTAAAGGAAGTTTTGGCAGTGATATGAGATTGTTACAATGCAAAAGTTCAAGGTGTTGGAGAGAAGAAAGATTCTGGATGGTTTCTGGTAGGCTGGATATCATGGACAAATTAAATTTTAGATGTTGCAAATATTGTAAATCCCCAATTGAGCTAGGGATTTCTCTTAATGATCGACAATAGGTAACACTCAATATTTCCAACTTCCTCAGAGAGCCAATTGACGTAGGAATCTCTGTAATTCCAGAATAATCTAAAATAAGTTCTTTTAGTTCTTCTAATTCGCCCACTTCTCTTGGTAGATTCTTGAGACTCTCACACCGGCTCAAGTTCAAGTAAATAAGGCTCTTTACTTTGCCAATAGAAGGGGGGATTTGCTTTAGGTGTCGACATAAACTCAAGTTGAGAATCTCCAACTTTGTAAAAGCAAAAAGATTAGGTTGTTCCAACCTTATAATGGCATTGGGCAACTTTTCAATTGGAGAATCTATAATGTGTAGATATTGCAAATTCCATAAATCCCAAATTGAGTTAGGGATTTCTCTCAATGACTTACAATGATGAGCGCTCAGCTTCTCCAACTTCCTCAAAGAACTGATTGACGTAGGAATCTCTATAATTCCAGAATAATCTAAAATAAGTTCTTTCAGTTCTTCTAATTCGCCCACTTCTCTTGGTAGACTCTTGAGACTCTCACAACAGCTCAAGTTCAAGTGAATGAGGCTCTTCACTTTGCCAATAGAAGGGGGGATTTGCTTTAGTTGTCGACATAAACTCAAGTTGAGAATCTCCAACTTTGTAAAGGCAGAGAGATTAGGTTTTTCCAACCTTATAATAACATTGGGCAACTTTTCAATTGGAGAACCCCCAATGCACAGATATTGCAAATTCCATAGATCCCAGATTGAGTTAGGGATTTCTTTCAATGACTTACAGAGACAAGCACTTAGCTTCTCTAACTTCCTCAAAGAACCGATTGACATAGGAATCTCTGTAATTCCAGTGGAATCTAAAATAAGTTCTTTTAGTTCTTCTAATTTGCCCATTTCTCTTGGGAGCTCCTTGAGACTTCCACAACCACTCAAGTCCAAGTGAATGAGGCTCTTGACTTCACCAATAGAAGGGTGGACCTGCTTTAGTTTTTTACAATTTTTGAAGATGAGGATCTTCAACTTGGTGAAATATGAGAGATCAAGAGTACATCTTAAAGAATCAAAATATTCAAGTTGCAGAACTTTCAACCGCTCTGATGCCTATATAAAGGGGAATAAGCTGTCAATAAATGAGTTCATCGACAAAACAAAACAAACAAAAAATCATAGAGGATATCTTTTTTCAATCTTACCACAATTGAATTCCATTTTCTCCAATCCTGCTCCGTGATCGAGCTGTATGACAACTGCAGCACCTCTAACTTTGGTAGATGCAAAGCCCAAAAATATGAATAGAGTTCAATGCAAGGCCACCGAAGCCACCTTACTTGGGAAAATAATTCATTTAAGTCTCCACTTTCAGTCGCGTTCCTCAATCGAAGGAACTTTAGCCTCGGTGACATTTTAAATTGCCCATATGTGTATGTCAGCAGATGCTCAGCGGTCCCACAATCTAAAAATGGATGAACAAAGAGTTCGTCGCAACAAATCGTCTCCATCGTTGCCGCACCCTGCATATCAAATCAGAGGGATAAGTGTTTGGATTGGCTTTATTTTATTTTATTTTTTTAAGTTTTTGCTTTTTAAAATCTTGGACTCGTACAATTTGTAATCTTTCTAACCTCGGCAGATAAATGCTAACACCTATACTCACATGTTATTTTTCGATAATCTTTTGAAATTTGAACAGTATTTTATATTTTTATATGAAATAAAAAAAAAATAACTTGTAGCTGTAGTAAATCTAAGTGAAACGCACCTCACTGTTTTGACTCTTTCTTGGAATTTTATTGCGCATGCATTTTCACGTTTATTTGAGCGAAATACATGAAACCTTTTAAAACGTACAAATGTTGACTTGTAGATTTTCAAATAACTTTTTATAATTGTTTGAAAAAAGTTGGTAAAGAGTGTCCTTGGGTCACTTGCTAAGCAACTAAAGAATTGCTCGGTTTTCAATTCATTAACTATTCTTGTGAAGTGTTTAATCATTGCTTTGAAAATTAAATATTTTTTCGGAAAGTATGTCTAAAAAGTGCTGTGGTGAACTAGTTAATATTTTAGATATTGGCGGAGATTGGTAAAAGTTGCTTTCAGACCAAGCAAAAATGAAGTAAATAACTTCCTCCAAGGTATTATGGTTAGAGTAAGGTTTCTAACATGTGGAACAATAGGTTGTCGATGCTGGCAATATCTTTTCGTGAACAAACTCTATCATACGAAATTATCTGGAGAAATATACTTATTTGTATTTACCAAAAAAAAAAAGTGAAGGTACATATGTCAGTTTGCATAAGATTGGCATCTTATAAGTCAAAACATCCAGTTTAACTTTCCTGCTAGAATATCATTTAAATAGTTGAAGATGGTGAAAAACTTCCTGTATGGCTCTGGTTAACTTTAACAACAATGGTCATTTCCCACCCCCAATCCCCCACCCACCCCCCCCCCTCTCAAAAGTTTAGTTGATCATCGACAGTGTTTAATAATGCTCAAGTATCAAAATTTTAAAAGCTAGAGCATTAATTCCAAAGACACAAAGCTCCATCTGAACTTTTTATTGGATTAATGTCTTGAATTTAACCACAGCGAGATATGTCTAGTGAGCTGTTCTTTTTCTTTGGAAGTTATTAAATGGTCAAGTTTTTTACAATTCGAAATTAGAAATACGTTACCGAAAGCAATGTAAGGTATGGTTGACAGTTATTCGAAAGATTTGGCTGAAGTGTCCAAGAGGGAACCCTACGTAGCTCGTTTTGTAGTTAAGGAAAATGCTTGTGTACATCGATTAGGCGCAAGATATGAGTTTGATTCCTTGTGCTATTAAGCATATACAATTCCCTGTTTGAACTATCCATTGAACTTATTAAGCTTGTGTCTCACTTGGCAATAAAATTTAATGGAGTATTATAAAGGAGCAAAATTTATGTAACTGTTAGTATCCATTTTCGTCAGATATATTTTCTAGAGGCATCTTAGGGTGTGTTTGTTTCAAGAAAAAACTAACATTTTTGGAAAATGTTTTCCGGGAAACCCTTTTCCAGGAAAACGGTTAGTTTTCCTTTGTTTAGTGATACGTGACTGAAAATATTTTCTAGTATTTGGATTGCATTTGAAAAATGATTGAAGGTGTAGAAGACGCCGACAAAGAGGAAGAGGAGGGAGCGAAGCCAACGGGAGCACAGGAGGGGCTAGGGTTGGAGGAGGCGGCGGTGACGAAAGGGAGGGGGCAAAGGAGAAGAAGAGAGGGGAGGAGGAATTAGGGTTTACGTTCATAGGCAAAGAAAGAAAAGAGAAAACAAGAAAAAAGAAAAAGAAAAAAAAGAAGAAAGAAAAGAAAATATATAATAATAACAAATTCAAAATTTTTAATTAGAAATTATTTTTAATAATAAAATTTTCATTAAGCAAGGACCTTAAAACATTTTAGAAAACGTTTTCCGGTTCTTTCAAAGGGGAAATCGTTTCCTGAATTTAAGCTTTGGAAGGAAAACATTTTTGGTTGACTAGGAAAATATTTTCCATTGACTCATTTTCCTAAATGAATCAAACGCTGGAAAATGAGGAAAATATTTTCCCGGAAATTATTTTTCGCAAAACAAACACACCCAATGTAAATTGTTAGTGTTTAGCATGGCATGCTTTTCTAAGAGGTGAATTATAAATTATGTATAAGGACTCGTCTATTAACATGCATTTCTAGAGCAAAGTAATTCCAAGACGGTGGTGCCCCTCGTTCGGCCTATTCAAGAAAAAGCACATGTGAGACAATAAAGAAAAAAAATCGACCTAGAAATGGTGTTATTTTTGTAGTTGGAGTTTGCTAGCGCTATGTGCGTGCTTTGTTAACATTGCGCTTATTCTTATGTGAACTTTGCAACTTAACTTTCGAAAATGATAAGGAAATGATGATAAGTATTGGGGATGATGGGTGTTGAGAGGATATAATAGAACCGCCAAAGGCGTGGGATGGGTCGGTTAGAGAAAAAGTGCTCAACAAAAGTGAGAATTTACTCTTTTGCCATTCGTTTTATGAGTAGTAGAATGCTTATACAAGGTTAAAATTGGGAGGGACCTGAAGGGAGACCAATCTCACTTTTCTCGTCATCCTGTTAAATTAGAAGACTAAACGTGAAGTGCGCTCCACGCACAATTACGTCGGATTGGGCTGGTGACACCAATTGAAGTTACAAAAATAAAATAATTCCCTCTTTAAAAAAACGCAAAGCACACGTTATTTATTATTTTATTTTTTTGACAATTGATTAACTATATTTAGATGGTGGGTTGTGATGGTTAATGGTGGTTTTTACTTTTTAAGAGCTAAAAGACGAAAAAAGCCCCTGAATTCATTTAAAGATAATTCAAGTTGCTGTGATCTTGATTTTAAAGTGATTTACGTTAAGAGACTCAAAGAGAAATCACTCCCTTTAAGAATAGTGTATAGACAAGTGTCATAGGATGTATGTGGCGAGTAATGCAGGTGACAAATGATGCATGTGGAAGTTACACGCAGAAGGCCTCAGAACGTGACAAAGTGGAACTTATCGCACACAAAATAGGAATTTTCAGATAGTATGGGCAGCTTTACAAGAAACCGAGTATTGTCGACCAGAGGCATTAGTATAAAAGGGGGATTCAGAGTCAAAATCAGACACTCACAACACAACAAAGAGATAAGAATACTGTTTTGCTTTCGAGCGCGAGAACCGCGGAGCGATGTCAATAGCTCTCTCCATTGGACTTAAGTTCGGCGCAATCGATCGACCCGGTTTTCAGTCAACAGTACCAAAAATTAAGGAGACATTGTTTTGTTTCGGTTATTTGAAAGAGATAAGAATACTGTTTTCTATCTAAAGTATTAATTTTTTGTTTAGTCGACATTTTGTTTTTTTTTTTTGTGTTTAATTGGTTGTGGTATGGGAATCAACAAATCGGTTTCATGCGGACATATATACATATGCCTTTGGGTTTTTGTGAAGTTGTAAGAAACTTCAAAAGAGTTGAACAAGTAAAAAAGAGAGCAACGTCCACTATTCTTAATCTTATTAAGAAGTGTCTATGCGTACCTAGACAAGAGAGGTTGGTATACTATACTAATATCTTTGTGCTTAATTTATTTATTTTAGTCTTTTTGCTGATGTTAAGAATAGTTATTGAATCAACAAAAGAATGTGATATTGAATCACGTGAATGAACTAGGGTTAATATAAATAATGAAATGACATGAACATTGACAATTTAAGTAAAAGATAAACGTAGTTTAAAAAGTGGCTTCATGCTGAAAGTTATACAACAAATAAAAGGCATCGATATAATAATAAGCAAAGGGCATTGTCCCGAAAAATATAAATAAAATTAAACAACTTGGAGAGGAGACAAATGTTTATTAGGAAAAGTCAAAAGGAAAAGACAACCGCATGAAAGAAACAAAGAAAGAAAAAAAAAAATCCCTCCTTATCATAACACCTAACAGGCTAACCTTATCCATGAGATGAACAAGGTCAATGCGATAAACCTTAAAAAAAAATGGTAAAATTTTCTTAATATAATTCATAAAGGGATTTTTACTATCGTCTTTATTAAAAGAAAAGAAAAGTGAAAGAGATAGATAAAACTAGTAGAGGGACGCGTGTCTATAGATAAAACTAGTAGAGGGACGCGTGTCTAGAATATATATATATATATAAGGTTTTCATAAGATTGGCACCACAATACATACCGCCGTACTAGAAAGCAAGCACGTATGATAAATGTGAGATATTTTTTCAATGTTACTGTTTTTGTTTAATTATTAGTTATTTTAATTGGCACATATTGCCAATTGTTTTGTTAACCCGGAAGATTTTTTTTATTGGATCTATGATGTTATACTTCATCTTTATTCAAAATTGAAGTCTTTCAGATTATCGATATTTTCAGCTAGATATGAGAATTACATGATTATAGTAAATGAAATTTTAGTGTAGAATCATAATTAAAGGATCTTAAATTGATTGTAAATTAAATATTGGACAGATGTAATTTATATCAATGAATTTGAGCTAAATAATATAACATGTCATCCTTAGAATATTTGTAATCTAAATCGGCTGTCACAGTTAATCTATGGATATGAATCGATGTTGACATAGAATTTTCCATAAAATGTGGGAGCGTTTGTCCATGATAGATAAAAGATTAGAATTGATTAAATCAAATATATGAAAATATGAGGACGGAAAAGAACAGGGAGTGTCATATGTTACCTTCTTTTCGATCAGTCCTTTGAAGGCTTCCTCGTCGACCCATAGTCTGCTATGTTTCATGAGCGGTTGTCCTTCGTAGATAATGTTCCCTCCAAGATCCCTCAGTTGACGATGCATGCTTAATTTACCATCATCTTCAATTTTTATCAAGCACCTCATATTCAACTCTTCAATTCCTTGACTTACATAAAATTTACAGTCGTCCGACATGTACATAGCAAATTCGATCTTTTCGCCAATAAAGAAAGAGGCAATATCGAGGAAATTCTCCTTATGTCCATCTTGTAATGCATCATAACTTATCTTCAATATCTTTTGGACCTCTTGATATGGTTGTTTTTTTAATTGATTTAGTATATCATCCCAAACCTTTGGATCTGTTTTTTCATACAAGCATGAACCTATAACCTTAAGTGCCAAGGGAAGCCCACCCAGAGTGAATATGATCTCACGAGATATAACTGCAAAGTCACTTGAGGGATGTTCTGTTCGAAATGCATGTATGTTAAATAAAATGAGAGAATGCACCACACGCATCCCAGTCATTTCATGCTTGTAGTCTACCTCAAATTTAGATTGATCAAGAACACGTCTATTTCTAGTTGTAACAATTATAATACTTCCTGAAGCAAACCAGTAACGTTCTCTAGCCAAAGCATCTAGCTGATTCTTGTGATCTATATCATCCAAAAGAATGAGAACCTTTTTCCTTGTGAATCTAGATTTGATTAAGTTAATTCCCAAATCAACGGTTGACACTTCAGTTTTTTCTTGTAGTATCTTAGATATTAGTCGACTCTGTAGATACGTAATACTGTGGTGCTCGGTCGTTTCTTGAATATCTGGAAGGAAGCAGACATGATCAAATTTATTCAAGAGTTGATTGTAGATGCACTTGGCAAGAGTTGTCTTGCCTATCCCACCCATGCCATAAATTCCAATCATTCGAGCATTGACGGAAGGACTATCTATGTGACTCATAATCTTCTTCAGCTGATCATCGAGTCCAACTAGTTCCTTCGGAACATGTAGAGGAAAATCTTTTCGTAACTCTCCTAGAACAGTTTCGACAACACGTTCTATCAGTTCTCCCTCATGCCTGTCAAGCAACAAAAACAATGAGAGACTATGAACCTAGAGATGGTCCAAGCAAATCTGATCCTTATCAACTAAGCCAATCCCCGTTGGAGGTTGATTTTATTCGGTGGCGTTCAAGCTCTGGAAGATTAAGCATTGATATTCTTTGTAGGTGTAGTTTTTTTTTAGTGATCGATAGTATTGGCCGGACGGGTTGTCTTTTCTTTGTTTTTGGCTCTGCAGGGGAGACAAGTATAAAATTCTTGGGCGCCATAGGATATTTGGTTTTAGCAGTTGCTGATTTAGCTTCCAGGGGACATTTTGGGGGAGTACTAGTTTTTGTTGTGTTTGGGCATACTATGGTTGTCCATCGGGATATTTTGGGGATTTCCTTGTGAGCATATAGTGGAAGTAGTTCATCCATATTTCATCGCTATTGCATGAATAAGAAAACTTACTCATCAAAAAAATGATAATAATAAAGTGGAAGAGAAGTACCCGCAAGCAAAAAAAAAAGTGGAAGAGAAGTACCCGCTAGCAAATTCATCAGATTTCCATCCATGTAAGTCACTCACATCTTTAAGTGCTTGTCGCCCTTCCTCAATATCTTTCTCATCAAAACGATGCTTATGCAAATGGAAGGCCTCCCCAAAACTTTTTTTCAGATGCCGCACATCCGATGGGTCCACTTTGTAAAAAATGGGCAGAACTTTATGTGAATTGCTCTTCTTGCAATTCATGATATGAATAAGCTCACGGAGGCACCATTTGCTCGAAGCATAATGTTTAGAGATGATGGGGATAGAAATCTTAGAACATGTGATGGCATCGAAAAGCACTGGACTAAATTCCTCACCAATTCGGATGCTGTTATAGTCCCTGAACACGCAGATTCCTGCATTACCGAGTCTCTGGTACAGGTGATCGGTGAATTCCTTTCGGGTGTCTGAGCCATTAAAGCTCAAGAATATGTCGTATCGACTGCTACCTCCTTTGGTGGGTTTGGGAAGGAAGGATGAAGGAGAGGATGCTCCATCAGTGCTCTCTTTTTCTTCCGGAACAAGCATTGGTTTGTTTGCCTTGCTCAGGCTTTGCCCTTTCTCCATGGAAGTCTGACAGGCAAAAGTAAAGAGAGAATGCCCTCCTGCTGCACAAAATGATCAAGACAAACAAATGAAAAGGGTCGGATGGAGAGCATATGGTTTTTGGGTGGAGAGCATTTGCTTTATGAACGATTCTGAATACAAAAATGTTTAACGACCGAGTCTACCTAAGCGGGTGTCTATTGATTAATTAAATATTAAAAGTTATTGACTTTGAGCAGTGCATTGCACATTTTCTTTTCCCAGTGGGCCTCAGCTTTTAGATGCGTGCACTTTTCTAATTGGATAAATTTTCCATCAATCATGTCTTTGATCAATGAATTACAAATTATAGAAAATAGTCATATATAAAATTAAATAAAGTGAAAATAGTGATGCCCATATTTTATGAGACATTATTGAATGCATATTGATCAATATAAGCATACCTTTGATTATTGAATGCATAATTTATACAACGTGAGATCCATTAATATCAAAGATTTAAATACATTTGGCTCACATAAACCTTTGATTATTGAATGCATATTGGTCAATATAACCATACCTTTGATTAGTGGTTCAATATAAGCATATATTTGAAATGATTGTTAATATTCATAAAATCTAGTACCAAAATATACGCAACCAATCTACCGATGGGCAGCTAAGTTGGTTTGGTTTTAGACACTTCATCGTAGAGGTCTTAAGGTCGAAACTCCGCAGCTGTTAACATGTTTTAAGTGGGGGGCCATGGTGGTACGTCTTAAGTGGGGGGCTATGATGATGAGATCACGTGCTAGCTTCCCCCAGGTATTGACGTGGTACACCGCGCACTATACAGGTCGTGGGCGGGCTTAGTGAAAGTGAAAGTCGGGCTCGGCGAATCCTGGGTCACAAAAAATATATATATATATATATACACGCGCGCGCAATCAATCCAAAGAAATAAAATTTAATGAAACGACAAGTAAATTTGTATGCAGTTAAATAGAGATTTCCATTTAGAAATCAGAAACATGAGAGACGAAAAGGTAAACTCTCTCTCTCTCTCTCTCTCTCTCTCTCTCCGTAAGCATATTCGCCAGTTCGCTCTCCCTCAACGAGAGTTAGCTTCCACCCTAACCGTGGTAACCGACTAAGAACATCCTCGATAAAGGTGTCGCCCGTGTCTCTTTCCTGGCCCCATTGCTGATCGTGAAGGGCAGAAAAACCCTTCATGGTTGGTCCTTGTCACTTCCAGCTCCCCATCTCTGTCCGAATCTTCTGTAATTCCCATTATCTTCCTCATCGCTCTTTTGCTTTTTACCTCCTCTAAATCTGAACGGTGGTGATCTTCTTGCTTTTTGAAAACTCACCGAATTCCTTTTCGGTTTGAGCACGCGAGAATCTTCTCCTTTTCCGATATTAACCTTTGTCGAGCGATTCTGATCGTTTTCCCATTGTTCATTGATCCTATGTTTTTTTTTTTTGTGCCCGTGAACTCCAACCCGCGGGATTGTGTGATAAGAGTGATCCGTGTGCATGTATGCGAGATGAGAGATGAGAGCCAGATTGGATTAGATGCATGGGATTAGGATGAGATAGAGACGATCCTCTTTCAACTAGGATTCTTTATCTTGACCAATTTTGATCATATCTTGGATTGCAGTCAATCTTGATCAACCTTAGCCAATCTTGGTCAATTTTGGTCGACCTAGATCAACATGGGGCAACCTTGGTCAAGATAGGTCAAAGTGAGGCCAAAATCACTTCACAAAAGGTTGAGAAACAAAGTTAAAAACAAGAGAGCAACACACAAGTGTGAAAACCACGAATTTAGTGGACAACTGTAATACTCCCATGACGATCGCAAGTACCATTCATCTTTCCTTTTTTTTTCATCTTTTTTCTCTTGAATCGGTAGTCAATCTTCGAGATCTTTTTTATGTTACAAACTGATATTAAGTATTCACTATAGATCAAACTTAGGATCCTCAATAAAATCCCCAATCTAATGTACGTCTATTTCAACAAAACAGAGCAGATTCACCATGATTTGCTTTTTGAACTAGTGAAACTCAATAGACTGAAGCAATAATCTCGAGTAACCTCGATTACTATCAATACAGCAAATGAAATTCTGAAACACTTAAAAAAAACCAACACACACAAGTTGTTCTAAACCCAAAATTGACTTAGTCTCAATGCATAATATAACGCACCAAAGAAGACCAGCTACACAAGCATGGGTAAAGAAAGGCCTCAGACTTGAATACACTCTACCGGGGACAACTAGCCAACGTCACCCAAATCATATGGGCCGAGAATGACGTGAATCGTGGAATTATGTGAGCTCTACATGATGCCAACATGATTTAACGACTAAGATCAATTGAGGTCGCTTGAATCGGATGGATGTAATAATCTTTCCTTTTGTTCAATTCATCCGTAAGATTTCAACAGTTCCTGAAGTCGGAAGGGACACTTGCTTTGATTGTGCTTATTTCATTCTACATAATACATCCCATTCCTACAGACTAAGATCAACGTCACGTCTTCTTTATTTGGTCATTTGGTTGCTGGGACAAGCAATTAAATTCGTCAAGAGACCTACCAGCTTTGACCCTCAATGCCATTGTAAGTGTTTCCATTTTCTGTTTTTGGCTTTAATTAATCGATGCCTCATCCTAGCAAAATAATTTCTCACGAAATCCTTAGACTCGACGTAAATGGCCCGCCCATCGTCACGCTCGATTCGTTATCGGACGTACAAAAGAGGTGAACTTTAGTATGATGCGCGGAAAACTCCCAGAGCATGCGAGGTGCGGCCCAAGAAATTTCGCAGCATATTACTTCCCCTTCATGGGAATAATCATTTCCCAAGTTGTTCCCTAGAAAGAGATGCGTTAATTTACTTTTCTTTTTTCGACCAAAACAAATTATTTTTCTTTTTATTTAGAGGAATATAAAGAACGCGTGAATTTACGGAGCAGGGCGGAGGTCAACTGCGTTGTGCTTGGTCCGGTCAACTCGTAAGTGCAGAATCTGATGAACTATGAAGTGTGAAC
Source organism: Eucalyptus pauciflora (assembly GCA_007663325.1). Lineage (NCBI taxonomy): Eukaryota > Viridiplantae > Streptophyta > Magnoliopsida > Myrtales > Myrtaceae > Eucalyptus > Eucalyptus pauciflora. The sequence continues at coordinate 825,021 of VMYD01000194.1, read as the reverse complement.
AGATAACAACAAGAAGAAGAATAAATATAGAAGGGGGGACAGACAAAAAAGAGTTCCCTGTGGCGTTAATTTCAGACTAGTGGGGGTCCAGCTCCGCGACACATCCCCACAAGTCGCGAAACAAGCTTTGATGAAATTGATGTAGTGTGGAGTCGCGACCGATAGGATGAGCGCGACGGCCATCCAAGCGTCTCCTTTGTGCACCTTGGAATGTACAAATAAGCCCAAGCCCAAGCCTGAGCACCATGAATTGGAGGCTCCTTACTTGCCCGAGTTATTACTTATAGAATATTCAAATTAATTTGCGCATTTATTTAATAACTTAATTTTTTAGAACAATTGATAGTGATCCCACGAAATCTTAGATCCTATACAATAAGAACTCCTTAATTCAAACTAAATATGTCCACATTTAACAGCAAGTAAGAAAGGTTAGACTAAGCATGAAGAGGAAAAGAAAATATTGTCATGGCAGTTTTTACTTCTTCTCGCAAACAATTGTGGTTTTTTAATTTCTTCTCAGCAAAATAAACGAAGGAGAAGAAGAGAGACTCTACTGAAACAATTGTGGTTTTTACTTCTTCTCGCAATAAAAATAAATAATAATAATAATAATAATAATAATAATAATAATAATAATAATAATAATAATAATAATAATAATAATAATAATAATAATAATAATAATAATAATAATAATAATAATAATAATAATAATAATAATAATAATAATAATAAATGTCATGAGTGCACCGGAATTGATTGGTTTCCATGGAAATGAAAGAATGAAAGGAATGATGTAGCACTTCTCCGTCCTCTTTTAAGCAGAAGGGATGAATCACTCGCAGGCAAATTGTTTTTACTTCTTCTCGCAAAAAAATAAAAATAAAATAATAATAATAATAATAATAAAAGAGTAAATGTCATGATTGTTGGGCCGGTTATTCGCATTGCGTACGCTTATTAGCTTTTGAAAGAGTTTCAGTGTTACACCTTTGGTTAGGACTATTTTATAAATGAATCAATAGAATAACATGAAATTAAAAAAACAACAATAAAAGTAGACCATGATCCCCAAAAATTTTGTGGAAAATAACACGTGCTTAGGTTTTGCTTTGCCAAGGAGGATGATTAAATGAATTATTTATCACATCTGATAATTATAATTAAATTCATTGATGATAATTAATATTTCATGTATTCTTTCTAAAAATTTGTTGGGCCATGCATCTTACTTGTTTCAGTTGGAAATTCAGTAGATGATTGGTAATAAACGAAAAGGCAGCGCGGACTAAAAGGTAGGACTTCAGCCTGTGTCCTGTGAGCACTAATTTTAAACTTTTGAAAATTGGAATAGGTCTCCGATTAAACGACCCGATCTTGGATCCAGGTTCCAAATCCGATGTATATTGTAACTATTTTTGTTTCTTTGAGGTCACTGCAAGGGATACATATATAGTTCCTTAACTGGGGGACTCTTTGACCCAGTTGGTTAAGGAACTGTGCCGTTAGGCATGGTCAAACAGCTGTGGGATTTTCACCCACCTCATATCACGCTGGGCAAAGGAACAGGGATTGGTTACCCCATGCTAGCCCAATTGTAGCCTATGTTGCCACAGACGCAGTGTTTCTGGGATTGGTTACCCACCTCCATTGCCTATGAGCCCCCAAATCCCCGGCCCATATCTATCCACCCAACCGAGGGGATGGGGAAGCAAGTACAGGGTCACCCACCCCAGGGCGATTCTCCCGCCTTTACCTCCATGAGCAGTTTAAGGACCTGCTCAAGTCCATGATACCTTAGTGTATGTCCGCAACATGTTTGGATCTATAGTGCAATTTGGCTGTTATTTAAGTTTCAGGTTGTGTTACTGAAAACAGCCATTGATATTATCTCCATGTGCAAAAGAAAAATTAGGTTTTGCAGATTGATCCAACCAAAATTATAGGTTTTGCAATATGACTTCACTGTTAAGTTTTGTGAGTCAATTTGGTTGTTATTTAAGTTTCAGGTCGTGTTACTGAAAGCAGCCATTGATATTATCTCCATGGCAAAAGGAAAAGTAGGTTTTGCAGATTGATCCAAACAGGGAACGCAACGACTTCGTTACTTTGAATATCCCTGACATCAACGAGATGAATGGAAGGAAGGGTGTACATTTTTGGTTCAATCTTTTTCATTGGTTCTTTTGTTGACATTGTCAAGTTTTGGCTTGAGACTTCTAATGGATGGTTGATTGGGGCCAAAGACTAGAGGAGCTGGATCAAGTGTTAGCGATGAGAGGGACGGAGGTAGAGAGCAAAAACAGGTTGCAACGGCTATCGCTGCGAAAGGGATTGCTGTAGGGAGCAAGACAGGTTTGGAGATGATGAGCGGCTCTGGCCATTCGGGTGATGAGGATAACTCGAGCAATCATTTTGTGGACTGTGATCAAGATTTAGATGACAATGAGCAGGAGCACAACAGCAAGAACCACGACAACCGTGCAAGGAAGCTGGGGTCTTAGCCATCTTAGGCCTACCATAATGCAGGCCAAGCAAATGGCTGGACAAGGTAAATAATTTATAAGATCGGTTTTATTTGTTTGCTTTTCGTACTGTCCTCTTTGTATTTCTTTTTATCTTTTTATATACGTTGAAGTAAACACGGTATGAGAAAAGAAAATTTTTCTATTCTACCGGTTCTTGTGACTACATAATTTTGTTCATGCAATTTATGATTCATTCACATTGCAAGTTTGTCGTGGAAAACAATTGTCTTATGATTATGTGGAACTTTTCTTGAGAAACTTCTGATCTTAGCTATTTGTGCAGGATTAATAAGAGCCATTAAGGAGATAGTTCTAGCTTGTGTCGTTTATGCAAACAGGTTCTTTGTTGTGGCAAAGATGGCATTCTAGAACCACATATGTTTGAATCAAGAACGCCTCGACACCCTTTCATGTGTGTTGCAAAAAGTCATACGCTTATATATTTTTTAGGGTAGTTGATATTTTGGTCTTCAGGAGAGCTCAAAACTGGATTGGGAGCTAATGTCCAGAGATCATATTGACATGTCAAGTGTTCATTTTAGAAGCACGTCGCGACAGTCAATTTTGAGACTCCAAACAATTTTTTTTGTCTGGAACGACATTCAAAGTGCACTTCTATCTTAATCTTTTTTCCTAATGAATACAATTCATGAACTTGTCGCTTAAAGAGATTTGTCTGTAATTTATAATTATGGACTGCTCATGTTTTCAATTGAAATTAGATCAATTGCATATACTGGACGTGATAATGAGCTGTGGCAGAAACGAAAAGAACATGATAAAACGTAAGCAGAGTAATGTGTGATCAATACATATCATAGAGGTATGAAGATACATGGCAACAAACATAAACAAACAGAATCCCAAGAGACATCTCATAATAAACAAACGTTCTAATAAATTCTAATTAAAGACACACTGAGACAAACGATGGATCAATGGTACTAAAATCTTCAGGGGCTTGTGGCTGGAGGTGGGGTGAGGAAAGGAATAGAGGGGATTTTAGGGAGAGAAGTAGGGATGCTTGGCATCGGCGGCAAGCTGGTCGGCATGGTCGGCATGGTCGGCAAGCTCGGAAGTGGCGGCAAGGTAGTCTTGGGCAATGTAGGCTGGGTTCCGGGCAACGTCGGCAATGTGGGTTGAGGCAGGGTCGTTGGGATGGTGGGCATGGGCGGCATGGCGACTTTGGGCAATGTTGGCATGGCAGGCAAAGGAGGCAGAGACCCTGGTTTTGGTATAGTTGGTATGGTAGGAAGAGTCGGTATGGATGGAATGGTTGCTTGTAGCAGATGACGAGCTCCGAAGCTCATATTCATGCTAGAGAAAATTACAGCAATGAAGAGGACAAAGCTTTTTGAGGAAGGAGCCATATTGGTAAAGTGGGCAATAGATGTTATGTTGTGATAAGCTCAGGGACTTGAAATTGATGAGCTGAGAGGAAGGGGATTGGAGTTTATATAGCAAGAAATGTCGGGTAGAATTAGGGTTGTGATGATAAGTTGGTGACTTGCCGTTGGGCACGGTTGGGAAAGAATTAGAAGATGATGTCTTGATCGGTTCTTTAGTTAGTTCACCTCCTCATGTCAATCTTCCACCGGCATAAAGAAAGGTCAAACCTGCTTGTTGCTGTTTGACCTGCCAGATGGCATTATGTTTATGAAGTCAAGCTTCATTCGAATATTTGTCTTAATGGTAGGTGACTAATAAACAACTTAGTTTTCGGGAATAATTAAGTAAATAACTTACTTCCTCGTAAGTTGGGTGGTTATTGCGGTATGAACTCGATTCTTGATTTTTGAACATGTGGAGCTAGCGATCCATGGGTTGTGTTGTGTGGTCCTCCATACTTTGTAGATTTTATTAATCTTAATATTTCAATTATGAGTTTCTATTTGGTGAACTACAGCCTTTCGTAGGGATGACCTTGGGATGTGAGGATTTGCCTCGACAAAGTAGGGTGCGAGGCGGATTGCAGAATAGATATATCTTTTGTTATGATGTTGGATTTAAGTAATATAATATCTTTTGCATAGTTTAATTTCATGAATGAGATAATATGAAATGAATAGTATCAGAATACCTAAAACGTTATCAAAGTGAAAATTACATGGAATAAAGTGTATCGATTAATGTATAGTTAATCATTATTATAATATCCATTAATGAATCCTTTTTATTACACTGTAGCAATATTGAGATGAACGTTGGTTACTATTACTTTGCTTCACGGTGATTTATATCAATTCAGCGCATGTTTCTCAATAGAAAAAAAAGAATCTCTTCTACCTAATTACTTGGGCTATATTATTGACATTGATAAGAGTATGACATCCTTCCACTCATACAGTAATCAATACATACTTATACATATATCAACCATGCCATCATATGTTCTTATGATGTATTAAAGAAATATTAATGATGCAACCGATATAATAGCGATAATTTAAATTACAGATTCATCATTACATATAAAACTGCCCAAGAGGGTCAATAAGCTCAGCTACTTTCATATTCGCATCTTCACTTTACTTATATAAATAAAAAAATAAAACAAAAAATGCGCACTTGTCATGATCTAGTAGTGCAGGAAATAGTAGATGAGGACATCATCTAAGACATCCACATAGTAGGACTCCACAGCTAGAAAGTCAAATGAACAGCTCAAGCTACGAGAAATGAATTCAGGAAAATAGTTATTGGGAACTATTCACTTAGCATCGTTTAATAACCTTAACGAATTGTGGTTTTGTCCTAGATGAACCTCGGTGGTTTTATCTTAATATAAAATGTGTGTCGCCTACCAATGCACACAATCCATTGAATCGTGTGAAACTGACGTAAGACTCTCATGATCCAACGAGTCATATGCATATATAATAACCCAACATTTTCAAAGATTAAATAAATTGGTAATTATTTAGATTACCCGTGACTAGTATATGTTAACTGAATATACAATATATACATGTGTATATATATATATGTACGTGTGTATATGTGTTCGTCCCTCGTAAAGAAGGACAAGAAAAGGATAGATTGCCACCCCAATGTGCAGTCTTTTGGGAGCAACCCCTATAGCTCTTTTCCCCCTACCCTATGCTCTAACTTGGAAGCATGTGTCCCGAAAATTTGCTTTTGTTCACACGTTGATAGGATAATGCGAGATATACTAAGGTTTAAGAATGCATTTTATTAAAATTGGTCAGTACTAAATGGCCACGTGGCGCAATCATATTGGGCACAAATGGATGCTTGCTTTCTCAAGGGAGAGATTAGTTTTAGGGGGTGCATGATAACTGGTTGTTTCTATTCCAGAAACAATTTTTCTATTCCAAATTTATTTTTGGAATAAAAATCCGTTTGATAAAATTATTTCATTTTTCTATTTCTGAAATAGATTTTGGTTCCAGAAATAGGTTTTGAATAGAAATCAAAAGTAACAATTTTCTACTTCTCTATTTCTGGAATAAAAATTAGAATTAAAAATTATTTTCATCATTCATCATCGCTGGTAATCGTTCGCTGGACGCGACCGCTGGATGCCGGACGCCGGACGCGGCCACTGGACGTCGGACGCCGCCATCGGCCGGCCGCTGCCGCCGCTCGCCAGTCGCTGGTTGTCGCCACCAATCGTCGGTCCACCGCTGTTCGAAAGGAAGAAACTTTTTGTCGTTATCAAACGAATATCTATTTTTGGAGTAAAAATTTTATATCGTTATCAAATGATTATTTTTGCGTAGAAATTTCTTTTACTTTATTCATTTTATTTACTTACATCTTCATATTTTATTATTTTACATTTTTAATTTGATATAATTTTTTTTCTAAATAACACATTAACATGAAAAACTTCAAGTAGGTTAAATGGGTAGGTATTTATTTTCATAGACAAAGTTGAGTATTGATGGGTTTTAGGTATATGAATCGGGTTGGCATTGGATCGGATGTGAGTCGTCAAAATTGTATTACATAAAAATATATCAATATGAATTAAATGGATCAATTTAGTTCAAACCATTTTCGACCCAATCCAAACCCGACCTGACCCATCCTTTTAACACCCCTAATCTCTGCATTGAACTTTACTCCGTCCCCCAAAGCTCTAATTAGCCACCTGGCTACCATAATATTGCCCTCACTTCCAAAGTTCACAAATCACATTAATAAGTAAATACGGCAGAGGATCTTGTTAGAATATAACTCCTTAATGTGAGAGTTTATAAAAAAAGGGTGTAAGTATTGCGCGTGAGAATTAATAATATTAGGGAACTTGTAATGTGAGAGTGTATAAGAGAATGTGAGAATTAATAATATTAGGGGACTTGTAATGTGAGAGTGTATAAGAGATGTAAGTATTACGCGTATTAGGGGACTTGAGCCATGACGAGTGATTAATGTTAAGGATCAATGCATCATACCTTTTTTTTTTTTTTTTTGGTCAGGCGTCAGACCTTTTTACAAATAGTTCTTTCGTTGTGAATCAAATGAATGACAGAACCACTATGATTCGCCTTAATGGTCACCCTTCCAACATGGAAGGGGGAGGTGAGGGGTTCAAATTCCCACCTTCTCAGGGGATGGGGTGGGGACGCCTAAGTTTCAAAAGTGGGTTTCGACTCCCACGCCCTGCAAGAGGCAGGGCAAAAGTCTAAGAGTGAGTGTAGAATATGATTAGAGTAGGACTGACCAAAAAAAAAAAATCAAATGAATGACAGAGGCGTATTTATAGTGAGAGGCATGAAATGGCTGTTGAATAGGATCTTGCCACATGGGGATCCTCAATAATTGAATCAACGGTCTTTGTTTTCCCACATGTCAAGAAGAAACAAACTACATGGCCCAAGGCCCGACGGTGCCACCGGGCACTGGAGGGTCGTGAATGGTGATCTCCGACAATTCCTTGATTAACAAAAAAAAAACTACATGGCCCATGTCATTAGAACATGGATTGATATGAAACCTAATCTCGTTAGAGAAAAGACCGAGATAGCCCTTCCTTAATGATTCTCTTCAAGCCCATATGATAAAAAAATTACAAAATTACAATCGTTCCGAAAATTAAGTATATCCAATTTAGATTACATGGAAAACTCGCAGTTTTTAACCTATCATTGCTCACGGCCACTTCTAGTGAGAGGTATGAAATGTTTGTTAAATAGGATCTTGCCATATTATTGAATCAACGGACTGAGTTTTGTCACATGCCAAGAAGAAATTAACTATAGTTAGGGTGGCCCATGTCATTAGGACATGGATTGATATTAAACCTAATAACAAGCATTAGGGAAATGACCGAGATAGGCCTTCCTTAATGAGTCTCTCTTTAAGCTCATATGATTGAAGAACTACAAAATTACAACTGCTCCCAAAGTCAAGTATATTCAATTTAGATTACAGCAAAACTCCTAGTCTTTAACCTGTGTAATTGCTCACGGCCACTTCTTGAGTGACCGTGCACACACCAACATCAGCTTCCCAAAACTCACGAGGGATGTTCTTGGCCGGAATTCACTGACATGAGCGCTCTTGGCCGGAATTCACTAACGTGAGCGCTGGCCATCCTATGTTGCATAGCCGTACGTAGACAAAATTTATTATTTTTAAAAACATTTTTTCTTTTGTGCTCTCTTTTTGCTCTGCCATTCGCCCACCCCTTCGGCAATCGGCTAGAGGTTGCGACTGGCAAGGGTTGGCCTTGCCGGCCTCAGGCGAGGTCAGCCTTGCCGGCAACTAGCGAGAGCCTTGAGCGAGGCTTGCCTTTGCCAAGCCGGCGAGGTCGCCTCTCGCCTACTTTGAGTGAGGGCAAGGGTCAGCCTTGCTGGCCACTAGCCTCACCTGGCCTAAGGCCGACGAGGCCAACCCTTGCCGGTCACAGCCTTTAATCAATTGCCTGGAGGCTGGGCAACCGGCAAAGGAAGAAGAGAGAGAAAAAAAGAAAAAAAAATTAAAAAGAAAAATAAAAATTTTGAAAAATATTTTAAAAAATAATAAATTTTGCCCACATTAGTGCCAGCTATGTCACATACAATGGCCAGTGCCCCCGTAGCAATGAAGCCTGTGATGGTTGTGATGGTTGCACAGGAGATAGGCTAGTGACATATTCTCTATCAATGTATAAAGATATCGCTAGTCAAAGCCAGAAGGAGCTTACCTTGCGAACCTGCTCCCAATGAAGCCTGTGGAAGAATTGGTGAATAGATCAAGTTATCTAATAATATGAGACCACACTGAGCTGCCTCCATTTCCTCAAAGTTAGCCATATCTCTGATTGAATGGGAAAGCCCATGTCATTCCCCTGAAAGTTTTTAGAGATTCGGTTAAAGGACACTATGGAAGAGGGAAGAAAGGAAAAGGCCCATTTTTCACGGCAAAGCTTCACAACGCTTCATCAGCAATGGAAAAATACCCAAGCTGGACAAGAAAAGTCCTTGCCTTTTAGTTTCTTTTCAGATGACAGTTTAGCTTCCCTATTTATAAATGAGTCAATGCTCCAGCTCTCACACTGCAGAGTCATAAAATTAGGGTAGTGATGAAAGGGGGTTCATTAGAAGGATGTGAAGGTAAGTCTATTCAAAGCAATAGATGTCCCTCAAAACGAGTCAACTTGTACTGGCTTCAAAATACAGCTCAAGTCTGAGGAACCTTCATTGCTTTCTCTAATGTGCCTAAAGTTTCATATATCATCCCCATTTGTGGATGCCCTGGCGACCCCACAAGAAATTCATGCACAATACCATCTATTTCGATCCAGCTATGCCCTGGCTGCTTCTTGACCCCGCTTTCCCTCATGACCCACCTCAGAACCGAGACATCATCCCATTGCTTGTCAGCTGCAAATGCATTTGCCAACATCACATAACCAGCAGAGTTTTCAGGGTCGACCTCCACAAGCCTTTTCGATACATGCTGAGCTAGTTCTCCCCTAGCATGGAGCAGGCAACCCCCAAGCAAAGCTCCCCACACAAAGTTATTAGGTTCAAAAGGCATAGAGGCAACAACTTCTAAGGCTTCTTCAATATGACCCACACGTGAAAGGAGATCAATATAACAGGCATAGTGTTCCAAACTGGGAGAGACTGAAATTCTCATCTGCATCTCTGAAAAGATCCTCTGTCCCTCCTCCAACAAACCTGAGTGGCTGCATGCACATAAAGCTGCAAGAAATGTGCTAGAATCAGGATGCAGACCTAAATCTTGGATGCTGGAAAATAGCTGCAATGCCTCTTCTCCTTCACCATTCATTGCGAGGCCCATGATCATAGCATTGAACGAGACAATATCTTTGCGTTTCATCTGATCAAAAACTTCTTTAGCCCCCTCCAGCCTCCCGCACTTACAATACATGTCTATCAATGCAGTTGCCAGAACTTTGTTTGATTGAAGAATGCCTTTGCTGCCTTCTGACCTCAAATAATTGTGAACCCATTTGCCAAGATCCAAATCACCAACCTGAGAACTAGCAGAAAGGACACTAACCATTGTAACTTCATTAGGCTTTCGGTTGCTATCCTCTATCATTTGGTGGAAAATATGCAGGGCCTCCATAGGACAACCATTTTGCACAAATGCAGTTATCATGAGATTCCAAGGAAGCAATCTTCCAACTCCATGATTAGTTATTTCATTGAATTTTTCCCTACACTTATCTATTCTCGCCAATTTTCCATACAAATGTATAAGGACAATATTGATTGAATCACGTTTAATATCATCAAGATTCACATCTTCAACAAATTTCGACAGAATATTAACCCATCTTTCTAAAAGGGCGACCTGAATAGTAGAACACGCCGATAAGACGCTCACAAGGATTTCATCTTCAAGCCTCAAATTCTCCTGGACAATGTCAACAAAAAGCCGCAGCGCGTCTTCAGCCCGACCCGACTGAGCATAACCAGAAATCAAAGAACTCCAAGAGACCGAATTCCTCTGGGGACTTTCATCAAACAGCTTACGGGCGGAAACGACATCCTTAACGGACTTGGCATAAACAGAGAGAAGGCCGTTACACACGACAGGATCCTCACAAAAACCAGCTTTGAGCACGTGGGTGTGAATCTGACCCACTTGACCGACGCTCGCGCATCGAAAGCACGCCTTGAGAAGGAACGAGAAGGTGAAGTCATTAGGCGAGAGCCGGCGCCGCTTCAAGGCTCTGAACAGGGACCAAGCCTCTGGGAACAGGCCCTCCTCGGCGAAGACCCTTATGATGGCGTTGAAGGGGAAGACGTTGGGGCTCTTCAGTTGTTCGAAAACTCTGAACGCGACGCGAGATGGGTATTGGCCGATGAGACGGGTCGCCACCAGATTGTCCTGCTGGGCGTTGAGCCTGAAGACCCGGGCGTGGATTTGAAGGAGATGAGGGCGGGGAACGCGGCCTTGCAAGAGAGTGGAAAGATCGGAAGCACGCACGAGTCGAGTTTCTGCTGCTGCTGCTGCAGAGTGAAGTGAGCGGCAACTTTTAGGTACGAGGTTGGATGGAGACTTCGGAATCCCAGAAAACATGTCGGAGACCAGTTAAAGTTCGCATCTTTGAGTCGGAACTAGAAATGGGTTACGAAATTGGGTGTCTGCACGAGGGACATCGAATAAGGGCCAACATGGTTGTAAGATGGATACTGGAACCTAAAATCAGACCGGTGAAAATATGTAGCTTCCAAATTCAAAGTTTGCAGAGGAGATTTCAGATTCCAACGTGGAACTTATTTCGATGGATAAATTTTAATTTTTTTGTCGGAAGAACTTATAATTTGAAACCTAGAACCTGAAACGAGTTTTAATGTTTTTCTTAATTCATATCTTCATGCAATTTTGCGATATTCTATACCATTTAATGATGAATATATAACTTTAAAGCATTAATTTAAGTTTTCATTTTATGATTGAGACTTTTACTTTATCAATGTTCATACTTTCCGTGTGTCTTTATAATCAATGAATTAGAACATCGAGTAGTGATCATTAAAGGCTCAATTAGGGTCCGTTCGTTTCGCGGAAAATAATTTCCGGAAAAATGTTTTCCAGATTTTCCGGCGTTCATTTCACGGAAAATGAATTCCTTGAGGAAAATATTTTCCATCAAAGGAAAAAAGTCTTCTAAAGTAGGGGAAAATGTTTTCCACTTTTCAAAAGTGGAAAACATTTTCCTCATTTGATCTCTACGGGCCAAGGGACAGTCTCAGGTAGACAGTTTCTCTTTTATCTCACACCTCTACAAATCATGACTTCCTCCTTCCCTTTCTTTTTTCTTCTTTTCTTTTTTCATTCGAATTCTTTTTTTAATTCGAATTATTTTTAATTTCCTTTTTCTTTTTCCTTTTTTTTTGTCTTCTTCTTTCTTGACTAGTCGTCAAACCAAGTGAATCTCAAGCTCGTCGATCTCAAACTTGCGCTCATCGATCTGGCGAGCCTCGAGCTTGACGCTCGTGCTTGCCATTCTGGGGAGCGGAAAATATTTTCCTTACTGAACACCGGAAAATATTTTCCGAAACGTTTTCAAGTTTTAGCTGAATACCAGAAAATATTGTCATTTTCCTGGAAAATGACTTCCAGGAAAATATTTTTCGGAAATGGCTCATTTTCTGTGAAACGAACGGACCCTTAATAATATATATTGAATCTGAGTATATCCTGTAAGACTGGAACTTATGATGAGATAGGCTTCAGGTTTTAGAATATGTAAAGTAGGTACCAAATTTCAAAAAATGAGAAAACTATTTCAATAAATAAGTTCAAGGTACAAGGAATCCACATCCTGTGCCCGTCCCTATAAAAAGCGGTAATTCAACAAATCCAAAGTTACAGCCAGAAGAAAAAAGATAGAAAGTAACAAGAGTCAAATATTAGGATTGATGATCTTCAAAAGTAAGCCCAAGCACCATATGTTCGAGAATCAAGAAGGGAGTTGATACCGTAATAATCACCCTACTTACTAGGAAGCAAGTTATTTACTTATTTATTCACCAAAATTAAATCCGAAATACTTCATTAAGACAAATATTCGAACGAAGCTTGACTTCATGGACACAATGCCTTGTGGCAGCTCAAACAGCAATAAGCAGGCTTGACCTTTGGTTATGCCGGCGGAACATCGACATGAGGAGGTGAACTAACTAAAGAACCAATGAAGACATCGTCTTTCTATTCTTTCCCAACGGAAGCAAAAGGGAAGTCACCAACCTATCTTCATAGCCCTAATTCTACCCAACATTTCTTGCTATATAAACTCCAATCCCCCTTCCTCTCAGCTCACCAATTCCAAGTCCTTGAGCCTATCACAACATAGCATCTATTGCCCACTCACCGATATGGCTTCTCCCTCAAAGAGCTTTGTACTCTTCATCGCCCTAATTTTCTCTAGCATGAACATGAGCTTCGGAGCTCGTCATCTGCTGCAAGCAACCATGCCATCCATACCGACTCTTCCCACCATACCAACTTTACCGAAACCGGGGTCGCTACCTCCATTGCCTACCATGCCGACATTGCCTAAGGTCGCCATGCCACCCATGCCCGCCATCCCGACGACCCTGCCCCAGCCCACACTGCCGACGCTTCCCGCCACCCAGCCAACGTTGCCCAAGACTACTTTGCCGCCGCTTCCGAGCCTGCCAACTGTGCCGACCAGCTTGCCACCAATGCCAAGCATCCCTACTTCCCTCCCTAAGATCCCCTCTATTCCTTTCCTCACCCCACCTCCAGCCACAAGCCCCTGAAGATTTTAGTACCATTGATCCATGGAGTGCCTCAGGATGTTTTTGATTAGAATTTATTACCATGTTTGTTGATTACGAGATGTCGCCTGGGATTGTTATTGTTTATGTTGTGTTGCCACGTATCTTCCTACCTCTATTATATGTATTATGTATTGATCACACATTACTGTGATAGCGCTTTATTTATGTCCTTTCCGTTGCAGCCCCGGCTCATTAAGACGTCCAATGTATTCAGTCATTCTCATTCAATTGAAAAGACGCACGGCCTATTACTATAAATTACACTTATATCTCTTCAAGCGACAAGTTCACTTGAGGGTATTATCAGGAGAAAACATTGATATAGAAAAAATATGACTAGCATTTATCATTACATGTTAAAAATCACCGTCTCACAATGAGAGCAATGTGGTTTTGAGAGAGAGAGAGAGAGAGATGGTGACTCCTGTTAGGTTCTTTCGGCGTGAATCATGAAAGACATACAAAGGAGCAAGTGCTGCTTATCTCCACAGTAAAAAAACCAGTTAGCTGTAGCTCTGTTCCTACATTGGCCTGTTTGTTACCGGATCCTATTTTCCGATGTGGCAAAGGAACGACAGTTCTTTTTTTTCGTTGTATATCAAATAAGTACGGTCAATCTTAAAAGATCGAGTTATGTTAAGGTTTGATACTAAACTGAATTTCATCAGGTTGGTGATTTCGTAGTTCCGACCGAGCTCTTTCGGGATCTCACCAAGTCCTTTCCCCACAATAATAATCCGATCAAGGTGCCATATACCTTATGTTCTACAAAAATCTCCCTCAGCGTCATTCTTATCCCTCGCGTCAATCTTAAAAGATCTGAGTTATGTTAAGATTTGACACTAAACTGAATTTCATCAGGTTGGTTATTTCATATTTCCGACCAAGGCACCTTATGTTCTACGAAAATCTCCCTCAACGTCATATTCTTATCCCTCACGTCAATCTTAAAAGATCCGAGTTATGTTAATGTTTGACACTAAACTGAATTTCATCAAGTTGGTTATTTCATAGTTCCGACCAAGGCACCTTATGTTCTACGAAAATCTCCCTTAGCGTCCTTCTTATCCCTCACGTCAATCTTAACAGATCGAGTTATGTTAAGGTTTGCCACTAAACTGAATTTCATCAGGTTGGTGATTTCGTAGTTCCGACCAAGGCACCTCTTTCGGGATCTCGCCAAGTCTTTTCCCCACAATAATAATCCGATCAAGGTGCCACATACCTTATGTTCTACGTAAATCTCCCTCAGCGTCGTTCTTATCCTTCAGACTCCTTTTGTTCTACTTTTTTGCACATCGTCCAAATACTACGGTCACCTTGCGCATACGTGAATATTTTTCCTGGCAGACCATGTGTGGAGTATTTGAGTACAAAACGTACCATTCCACAGTCCAGATATCTCATTATAGCTGTCATATGGAATTTGTGATTAAGCTTACGAGATAAAACACACATACGCCTTGCTTTTTTGAGCGCAACATCTCCAAAAGTACTGAACAGAAAGACATTGCCCAAAGAATGCGCAAGAAAAAGAATAATTAACCAGCAGACAGGCATTTTCATATTTTAATGAACAGGTTGGGTGAACTTATTATTGACAATGACATAAACATATGTACTTACAGGAGGAGAATTGGTTCGATCTATGGTGCTATGACAATTTGCAATGACGAGATGTAGCTTGTGTTGATCATAGGACGGGACAGGTAAACTGCGACTGCGTCTCTTCAATATACATGAATTCCCTCGTAATTCTATCCTGCATTCATGTACTGATTAAAGAAACTACAAAGAGGCGCTTCCGACTCTTTAAGAAACTTGTCCACTCTCAGGGGCATCATTTTCAGTATCAACTGTTAGAGATAGAAGTTCCACAAGCTCCAGCCTATATTCAAGGCCTCTCAGATGGTGCCCTAACAACATGCACCTGGAGAAGCAAAATGATGGATGAGAATAGCTAGAACCATTGTCAGTTTCAACAGTTAAACAGAGTTCACCGAGTATAAAACAGTGAGGGACGATATTTATCTGCAATATATTTCAGAGCAAGTACAATAGGATGCTCAATTTCTAGCTGCAAAGTGTTTCTGCTCGGAAAATGTGGCAGGCCAGGTTGTCAGCCATCGAGTGTCATACTACGACAATCTCTGGTCCAGTGAAGTACAGACTTACGGCCATCAGGAATGGCAGAAAATAAAATACGAATGAACTTGACTAAAAGTGTGTAATGCAACAGTAGATGTGATTCTCAACACAACATACAGTAATACTAGGACAAGAGATAAATCTAATTTATGGAAGTTCAAGCAAGAAAGAATGCCATATTGAGAGATAGGCAAAACTTGCTTAAATTGGATCATGCTGGCAAGTTAGTTCTTGATTTTTCAGATATAATAACCTCCCATAATCAGGCAAGCAATCAAGCATCTACAATTGACTATATCCAATATAGTGCCCCAAAAAGATAAAAGGAGCTGGACTAACCAGAAGAGCAGTCGTGCTAGATAGTCCCTAGTTAATGAGACAATTGGCTGGAACTGGAGTGACACATTATCAACAAGTTCAGGGTGATCATCATCGCCAGAAGATACTTCTTGGTTTGACGAGTACTCTGATGAAGGAGGACCCTTAGAGTGCATTCTGTGAGACAAAGTTGCTAGAAGACCATGAACGACTGAGTGGATTGTTCCCCTTAATTCAGGCAAGGAAGGTTCCGATAGCTCAGCCACCTGTTTACACATATTTCATTACTCCATTTGTATATGGAAAGTTAAAAACACTTCAAGAAAAGCTTTGGAGTGAGGATGCCGCTACATGTTCTCATCCAGACATGAAGTTTGCTAGTTAAGAGTTTCATCCATTAATAGGTGCATGCAATATGCATCCATGCAAATAAAGGAGGATAGAAAGAGAAGAGGGATGGCGAATTGGCAATACCTTGACACATGATTCACAGTCATGAGTAGTGCAGGCTGTGACAGTTCCAACATAAAAATGAAAAATAGTTGAATGGTCATAACAGACAAAATTAGAAAGGCAAACAAAATGCAAATCCACATAACCAAGAAGATAGGTAAATGATATGGAAAGCCATAAAGCATAAAGCCATGCTAAGTCATCACTTTTCAAAACAGTAATGCCATGGGAAAAGCACATGCTAAGTTCAAAACATTTAAGATCTATGTGCTGGATCTGGGTCGATAATGAAAGGATCAGGACTTGAGAGATGAATTTTGTAGCTCTGGAACAAGTATAATAAGTGGCTTTAATTAATTCAAAGTACAAATCAGTTACACTGGAGAAAGATTGACTTGAGGGCAAAACAGGAGAAAATCATTGAGAACTTTTTTCAATCTAATTCATTCTAGATATGCTCCTGCAACTTATTTTCTCTCCTCGGCATTCTTTGTCATGAACATGCATCTAAAGTTCTCTCACCAAACAAGGTTCCCATCACGAAAATCATTCTTAGGTTTGACTGGGAATACGTAACAGACAGAAATTGAATTTCTCTGAATCATTTCCTGCCAAAGCAGAGAAGTATTCAAGTGGTAAAGGAGCATTGCTGCTTCATATACGTTTGCTAATACTACTTTGTAAAGTTCAGTGGCTACTTTGTATTAGGCAAATATGAGGAATTATTTGCTAAGAATTGAGTGGAGGAAGATGGTTTCCTAGTTAAGGGGATAAGGACACTACAAGTGCCATAGCTTCTGTACGGCGCTCTATGACTTTTTTTTTTTCGATCACTTAAGTGTCATAACTCCTAAAACACATTTGCTTTAGTGCTATAACTTTCAATTGATCACTTAAGTGCCAAAAATTTTAAAAAACTTTCACCGAACTACAAGAAATCCAACATGGTATAGCACTTGTGGTGAACATTTCTAAAAAGTTATGGCACTCAAATGATCAATTGAAAATTTATATGGCACTCAAGTAATCGGAAAAAAAGTTATGACATTTAATTGAGTGCTGTGTGATCAAAAGAAAAAAAAAAGGTTATGGCGCTCACTTGAGCACCATACAAAAGTTATGACACTTGTGATGTACTTTTTCCTTAGTTAAATTACAAATAAATGGGAAATACTCTCACACTCCTCTAGTTTTGATCAAATTACTCGAACACACATTGTATTTTCACAAATTAGTCCAACACCCCTCCTGTTTTGCTCAAATTGCTTGTCCACGCCATGTATTTTCATAAACTATTCCGACACTCCTTCTGCATCAAAAACTATCTTGAGATCTTATCAATAGATATCTCCTGACATTGTAAAATACAAGAGGGTGTCAGAAAAATTAATGGAAATAACTTGGTGTCAGAGTAGTTTGGTATAGCCACTGTTGATTTCAGAAGCCATACACAGAAAAAGGAAACAAGCGTAACACACATAAATAAATAATATCCATATGCAGATAGTGGCCATTGAAAAGAATCTAATTTTAACATGATGTAACCTTTTCTGGTTCTAGTGATCTCAAGTAGTCCAGCAAATCATTTTTTTCCTCCCCGACGAACTGTTGCATTTGGAGAGCAGCAGTTTTCCTCTTGACCTCATGTAGTTCCTTCATAAAAGAAATATGGGAATGAATATTTCTGCACCATTATTCTAATAGACCTTTCAATTAAATATTAAATTCAACCATGCCTCAAAGCAAAACATCTAGCCATAAAATTGAGGACATTGGGCATAAAAACTCCTGGATCAAATATGACATAAGTGGATATTTGATTGCTTTGAAAAATTAGGCACCAGTTTCATAACAGCATTATCAGGAAACATAATCTTTGGCCTACACTGATCTATTATCACACTTCATCATCTCCTTCAGCCACTTTATTCTCATCAAGACATATTAAGCTTTGCCATAGTCCAGTCAATGTCAAACTTACAACTGGATAGCTTCCAGTTCCTCAATCTGATGACTAACAGCAGCCCACAAAATGGGGCTCCAAGATCAAAACTACAATTTGGTTTAGTTTATCAGAGACATGATTAAGCACATGTGCTAACATAGTCGACTGCAAGTACAAAGAGATACAACTGTATATTATACTTAATTAACAACGAAGTTACTCATAAAAAAAATTAACATTTAAGTAGCATAAGATGGAACACACACCTTTTTGGCAGATGATAAACGAGATTGTAAATGAAGAATATATTCCTGAGCTTCACGAGAAAGTTTGCCTAGACGCTTACTATCAATGTCCTCAACTGTCTCTTCTCTAACTTTTTCGTATTTGAGTGATATCGCATTCTTTCCCGAAAAGTCGATTTTTCTAGCACTGTCTAGTAAAATTTCTGGCACGCCACTTTGTGAGCGGTCCTCAGTCTGATTTTCAAAGCTCTGTTCATGCGTATCAAGATTCCTTTCAAGGCAAAGCCTATATTCCGCATTTCTCAGTGTATAACTGCATTCCAAGAAAAATTTCCATCACAAATGCATAAGAGGAGACAAACAATTTGTTACTGAAGAAAAGAAAATGGAATTCTCAGATAATTTCTTTAAATTCTCAAATGCATAGGCCTGACGCAACTAATGGAGCATACAAGTAGAGAAAAACAGAACCTTGATTTTAGAGCAACACTATATATCTATAAATTCAAGAGAATTGAGTTTTCAAAGACATGAATTGTCGATGCCTATGCATATTATACAATATAAGCATACCCTGTCATCATTGAAGAAACCAACAACTTTGAGAGTGGCTCCCACAAAGCTTCAATATATACTTGAAACTGATTCGACGGAAGCAACCCCAACATTCCCGATATAGTCCTCTTCATTGCGTCGATAGTAGTCGGGGCTACGTCTTTCTGGATGAGGCTCACATCTAGCGGTTCTATCTCTTGTATCAAAGCGAAGAGAACTGATTTCTGAAAAGCACAATTCCAACAGCTTAGTGTCAGCTTTGGGGGAGCAAGACGAGAACCAAAACATGCAATTCTAAAAGCCACATTTAACAATCGAAATAGAAACATCTTCAGATAATGGACGTCCCAAGCTGCTAAATGAATCTCGCTAAGGCAAAAAACTTCCACTCTCGAATGCTCAGAACTAGAACTGGCTAGCAACCAAACAAAATTTCACCCTTCATCAATCAAAACCTTTTCTCTCGTTCCCTTAATGATTCCTGAGATAGAACAGATTCATTTCTAATAATACATCGGTTTAACTCTGCCCATTAGACTCGCAATTGCAAAAGCAATCGCTCGTGGTCTCCAACTCAATCTTTACATCTCACGCCACAGACACCCCCGCCAAGCAAAATTCAATCTTCTTCCGTAATCTATCCGCGCCGCGCACTTGAAACGAAACTAGATATCGACGCTTGTTATTACTGGAAACAATGCCAAGAATCTCCATGAAAACTAGAAAAAAAAGGTAAAATTCCCTCAGCGCCTCCTAAGAAAGAGCGAATTGTCCAGTTCCTAAAGAAGAATACCAAAGCCACAACACTTTCGCAACAGCATCGACGCATCGTAACCGAAATTCACACGCTTCCGAGGCGAATCACCCCCGGCCAATCGACGGAATCGAGCACCAACCTGAGGCGAATCGGCGGACCGGCGGTCCTCTCCGGTGCCGAGATCATCGAACGAGGAGGCATCCGGCGAAGAAGAGGAGGCGGCGGCGATCAGGGCCCGGCCCTTCCTGGGGGCCACGGAGATGCGGGCGGGAGAGGCGGCGGCGGCGGCGGCGGCGAAGGAGAAAGAGTCAACGCCGCGGCGGTGGTGGAGGCGGTGGTGGCGGTGGTGGTGGAGGCGAGGGAGGGAGGGAGAAGAGGAGAGGAAGGAGGCTAGGGTTGCCATGGCGGACAGCAACTTCGACCGCCCCCCACGACCCGTCGCCCTTCTCGCTCTCTTCTTCCCTCCCACGACTTGCGGCTGAAGCCGTGGCCAACTGCAGCCACAAGCGGCGGCGGAGGAGACGACAAAATCGGAGGGGACGGGCCGGCGTTGACCGCGAGCTTCCCGGGCAGCCCATTTCTCGGACGGCCCGTCGGGCTTTGGGCTTCAATAAATATTAAGAGAAACGTCAAACTGTTGGACACGTGACAAATTTACTCTATCAAAAATCCTAAATTGAAACATCATTCATTAATTTTTATTAAATTTTACGTTTTAATTGTTGAGTTGAATGACATCAATTTGGGATTTTAATATTCTAATTTAAATGAAACTAATGAAAGATATTTATTTTTTGTGGTGCAAAAATTAGTTTTGGGAAATTTATTATAAGTGTATCGGTTTGGGGTTTATTGTAAAAAAATTAATTTGAGATAAATTTATTATAAATATACCAGTTTATGATTTTTTGTGATATTAATCATTTAGTTAGAGGAGCAACCAATTGGATTGTTTCCTAAAATGATTGATCCGGCTCTTGGTTCTAAAATTTGGGAACAAATTTTGATAGTGACCAATTCGATTCCCATACTCTATATCCCAATCCAACTTTTTCTATCTAAGACCTAAATCTTACGGAGCCATTTCCAACTCAATCGATCATTGTGCTTTCCTTTAGATTCGACATGTAAGCAAAAAGAACTATATTCGTGTGTTGACATAAGACGAAACAAACACGATGCCTTAGCTGGTTCAGTTCGGAACTAGTTACAGTATCATCAGAGCCGAGTTTCAATTCCAAAAATTAAAGGCATGATAGGTTCGAGTTTTGGTGCTAAACTTACCTACCCTATGATCAACCACTCCTGGTTATTTGTATGTGACACAATTATGCCAAACTGCATGCTTTTCAAAAGGAATTAATTTCTAGTCATAATAAGTACACCATGCGGGTACAATAATCGTATTTCGTGCCCTAGCGGGCCCCATTTACTTGGGCCGGGCTCCGATTCCGACGAAGCCCGGCCCGTTAAGGCCCGCTTACGGTCTTTTTGTTCCCTTTAGACCCCTGAGAAGTGGAGTGCTGGGGACGGCGAGGGAGGGAGAGAGAGAGAGAGAGAGGGAGATCTTCCCCGCTTTTTTCTGTCGCCGGTGCGAGCTCTCGCGAACGCCGCCGCCGCCGCTGCCGTCGCCGTCTTCATCTCTCCCCCTCTCTCTCTCTCTGGGGCTCGTCGGGCTCGCTGCATGTGTGTTTGTACTGGGCTGTTGTACGAATTGTAATGATTTTTCACTGTATCATTTGGCTTTGTGATTAGGGAGAGGGACGCCTCTTCCGAGTGCCTGCCCCCCGCAAGAGGTGAGTGCTTCATTTCTCGCTTTCGGGTTTCGTTTCTCGTCCTTTTGGGTCATGCAATGGATGGGTGTATGTCGTCGCGGTTTCTTGTTTTCCGTGTTCTTGTGGAAGCCGACCTCTCAGCTGTGCCGTTTGCGCGGAAACGACGCGGGGCGTGGCGTTCTGAGTAGGGAACGAAGTGGGTTGTCGTCATTTCCGTTTTCCATTGGCTGGCTGAGTTGCTGCCGAATGGGGCTTCTTGAATTTGTAAAATTTGTTTAGGGTGGCGTGCGTTCTTGGCGGGTTCGGAGTGCTGGAGGTGCTCTTTAAGAAACTAATGCAGTGGCTTTTGTGTGAAGGGGGGATGTTCTGGGATAGAAGTTGTGGGGTTTTTTAGCACGCGAGATAGCTTCGTTGATGGGATTTCATGTCATTTGATGTTTTCTATTAGACTTGATGTTTGAACTATGCTGATCTCTTCGGCACATCGTTGTTTCCATCATGAACGCAATTGACAACATAAAACCTTTTCCTCAGCAGGCCACTTAAACCTTTTTGTGAGTGGGCCAGAGCTTGTTTTGTTTAGCTATGGTTGTACTGTAGCCGTGCTATATCTGTAACATTTTCGTCCAGTAACACCTTAAGAGTAGGTGAGACAATCCTAAAAGATGATGTTAATAGCTGCAGCTTTGGAGATACTGCAGTTATGAGGCGTTTGTCAAACATTCCATAGAAGCTGCTATACTCCTTTTCACAATTGAAGCTTCTCTGAGAAATCTGTACTCAATGGGCTATTAGTGATATAGTTCGTGTTATGCCATTGCACTGTGTTTCCAAGCGCATCTTTACGAAGTTCCAAGCACTCGATATGAAATTTCTTGCATAATGCCTACAAAATTTTGACTTTTCCCTATCCTTTAAACTAGTAAGGTCATCGCATCATGAAATGACATCTTCTTACTAGAGTAGGAATACTTTTCCATAAGATGAGAAGATGATGTGAAGAAACCATGTTTTTGTGTTCCCTTAATCATCATCATGATATCTTATATCGTATGACTTTCTTTTCTTTCCTTCTGTTTTTGTTCTTTTTTTGTTTTTTTTTTGGTCGGTGTTTTTGTTCTTCATATGGTGTCTTTTTTGTGTTCTGCTCATGAAAAAATCTAGATGTAACAAGGGTAATGCTATTGAATAGTGCTTACTATTAGCTTTTCATAGTACCTCACAGCAATGTATTGGGATGACATTTATTTGAAGATGCCATTGTCACCAATTTCAATTACAATTGCCATTGCTTCACTATTTGTGTACTAAATCAATACTAATGTCATAAATAGAAGAGTGTAACAAACAAGAAACCAATCTTTATCTTACTAGGTTGGGTTGACTCTATGAATCCTAGTAGATTCTCTAATGCTCCATATCTTTCCTTATAATCTTCTTCCACATTCTTCTAGGCCTTTCCTTGCCACTTTTAACTCATATGTCCGTTCCTTGATCACATATCCTCACTGGGGCATTGAATTTCCTCATTTCATGTAGGGGTGAGCATCGATCCCGGTGAGCACCGGTCCAGGCTCAACCCCGAACCAGGCCGAACTGGCTTGGATGGATTGATTTAAGGATGGTTCTCGAGAGAACCGGTTCAGTTCCTAGTTCCAAGGACGAAACTGCTTGTTCTACCCTGATAGAATCGGGTTTTTACCCAAAACACAAGTATTGACACACCCACGAAGAACATTGACAAATATCCTTCAAAATGACTAAGCTGCAGGAGAAGCCAATTGAGGAGTGCTGGGCAAGCAGATTGACTACCTCTCTTGAATGCCCTGCTCCCTCATTTGCTTCCCCACTTGTGCTCAGTCCTTCTACAAGCGCCCACCGTTGCGTCACTGTTGAGGACTCCATGCCCTTGGAGCTATCCAAGCAAGACCTAACCCTAGCTTACAATTGGAAGCACTAGAACATCCTCCTCCACTTTGTCACTATACTAGCGCCACTGATTCCCAGAAAATAGTGAATTTCCTCGGCGGCAACGCTTCCACTGGGGACTTAAACCCAAATCACTCTTCAGCTTTTAGGGCGGGAGGCAAAAGCAAATTTTTTCGTCTTTCTACTCCTCTTTCTCTCCCGTTGTTGTTTTCTTTTCCTTCCTAATAAATAAGTTCGATCCATGATCCCTTAACCTTCAAGAAGAAGGTAATTTCTTCTCCTCATTGGCTTCTTATTTTTTTTTCTTTTGGTCAATTATTGGCTTCTCATTTAAAATGAGAAAAAAGGTTTTTTCTTTAAATGAAAGGCACTCTTGTTTGGTTAAGGAGAATCTTTTCATGAAAGTCTCCAAAATAGCGTGGGCTTTGTGTCCTCTTCACATTCCCATTTGCCTTGCACATTTTTCAGATCTGTGCTTTGGATTGGGTGGAACCAGGAACCAAAACTGATACGTACAGTTGCCGGTTTCAAAATTTTGGAACTAGGAGTCCCAAGGTTGTTTTCTGATTCTTGGTCGGGAACTGCCCCCCTTAGAATCGATCATCTCTAATTCCATGTGACCAAACCATCTCAATTCTCACATTAGTTTCTCTCATCTTATCCTTGATTTTAGCCACGGCTACTTTTTTGTAATCTCTCAAATAGATTTATTTCTTGTCTTGTTTTTTTCAGGTGCCCTCACATCTAACAAAGCATTCTCATCTACACCACATCATTTTGTGCAGATTTTGATGTTTAACTACCTAGAACTCCAACCAAAACTCCATGCCATAAGGCATCTATGGCTTTATTGCTGTCATCTAGAGTTTTCCACTATACTTAACAGAAATTCAGTTATTGCACAAAATAAATTTCTCCACTTTAACCATCCCTCTTGAGCTCTGTTGAGAGATCTCTATCGATATCTCCTTCTTTGGGTACAAATTTTGATGTGAATATTAAACTTATGCACCAAAACATCAGAAATAGGAGATTCATCATGTGAAATCCCTCTGAAACTGGTTTATTTATTTAGGAAGACAAAGAAAATTATTGAAGGGAGAACAACCATATGGTAAGTTGTTGAGAACTACGTGTACATGATATTACCTAAACTTTATGAGTTTAATAGCACAAGAGTGGAGTTCACCCTCTTCATAAGAATTTTGTTTGAGATTTTCTTGCCAAAATTTTCCTTTATTATCTACTGCATCACGCCATCAAATTTTTAATGTTGTTTTCCCATCAAAATCATTATCATAGAAGCTGTTTAATCCTGTAGATGAGGTAACTTAAAGTTTGCTTCCGTGAATCTTTCAGTAGAGTGCATTATCTTTTACAAACTGCTGTAGAGACAAAACTGTGTCCTTACGAGAACGTATAATCCCTGGGTTACTTCTCCTTCTATTGATTACTGGT
The DNA here is from genome assembly GCA_007663325.1 of Eucalyptus pauciflora. Taxonomy (NCBI): domain Eukaryota; kingdom Viridiplantae; phylum Streptophyta; class Magnoliopsida; order Myrtales; family Myrtaceae; genus Eucalyptus; species Eucalyptus pauciflora. The sequence continues at coordinate 800,168 of VMYD01000194.1, read as the reverse complement.
CTCCTCTCCTCTTGCCAGGTTTCTGGAGGGTACATATGCGGCATCATTACTGTTTTTTGGCAAGATTTGTAGACTCATTCTGCATAATTTCCTGGGAAAAATTTGTTGTATTTGTTCTTGAGACTGCTCGATATAATAGATGAGTGAAGTCTTCCACATTAAATTGCTTGAAGCATCCAATGAAGCTGTCTTTTAGTGAGTTTAATTAAGTGAGCATCCCTAATCTGCCTAATAAGCATCAATTAGATGGTGTCTTGATCCTTAATAATGGCTGAGGATAAGCAGATGGAGTATGTTTCTGCACAACAGATTACAAAAAGTAGTGAAGCTAACGGACTTGAGGAGAGTATCCTGGAAAAGAGACAGGGCCTTGTTTCAGAAGGTATAAAAATTGGGCTTGTGGATATGGGGAATCGATCTTGCGCAGACATTATGGATGATGGAGCGCATGTATCTAAGTCTTTTGAAATAAACAGGATGGGAATGCCTTCTGAAGACCCATCCCAGGTGAAGAATCTTGCAATATCTCCTGAAAGTGTGATAGATAAAACAAAGAACACTGAGATTGCAAGTGCTGGAGAAGATATTGGGAAAAGCATTCATAAGTTCAATTCACAATGTATAGATGGTGCGCATTCACTCCAAGAAAAGAGGTGTGAACTTGGCGTTGAAGGATCAACAATTGTGCCTTCTAGCCATGCCTTCTCTGAGAATCTGGTGAATCAGGAAGATAATAATGGAGTGGCACACCAGTTTGGTTCCAGATATTCAGTTGGTCAAGAAGAAAAAAGACACACACTTGGAATAAAAGAAACTAGTAGTCCATTGTGCAGTGATACTGCTGAGCAATTGCGCAAACCTTTTTGTGAGAATTCAACCTTTGAACACAGGATTCTGCCTTCTCCAAACATAAGAATGAGTGATGAAGCTGGAAGTGTTCTGTGCCCTAAACATCTTGAGTTACATGAGACCCATTGTGGATCTGGTAGTATAAGAAATCAACCTGTCCCTGACCATGGTGAAAATGTATCAGTTCAAGTGAGTACTATCGTGTCTGATAAAATTGAAACCGAAAGTACTGGATTACGATCTAATGTGGAGATTGGTTCTTCTGTATTAGAACATATTGAATTTAATGGAGATTCTGTTGTTAATGAGCAGCTGCAAGTCCACATGGAGGAGCCGACCAACAGCTCTAGTTATGATCCATCAGAGTTGCAACAAGAGAATCTTACAGGGAACTCCGAAGGGTCAGGCCATAGGGACAGAAGAACTTCTAAGAGATTGAAAGAAAGAAACACATGGAGGTCATCACTTGGCAGCGACAGAGTTCTTCGCTCAAGATCAAAGGATAAGTCTATAGCTGAGTCTAAGGATGATGTAGTAAACCCATATACTGGTGAAGAAGTAAAAAGAAAGCAGAGAAAGAAGAGGCAAGCAAGGGAAGCTATTGCAGACGAATATTCTAGAATTAGGAAAAACCTGAGCTATATGTTAAACAGAATTGGATATGAGAGAAACTTGATTGATGCTTATTCTGGTGAAGGGTGGAAAGGGCTAAGGTATGTGTATGTCAGATTGCTTCATAAAAATCTATTTTGCTGATTATGTTCTGCAGCATGTCATTATTGATGACCTTGATACCAAGTGACAAGGGTACATACAGTGAACTGATAGCCCATTTGGTTGTATAGAGATGGAATAAGATTGTAATGTAATGGTTATTATGCATTTCAGTTTAGTTATTACCTTGACACTATTTAATTTCATGAATAACATATGTAATAAGTAAAGAATAGCATCAAATTACCCAACATACCCCTGAGGTTAGATGGAATAATTGTGAATATCTCTTTATTTGTTGATCATGACCACTTCACCGGCACCATCAAAATCCACATGCATTTTGATTACTATGATTTTGTTTTTCTTGTATGAATGAAACCTATGTTTCTTAATATGGGAGAAGAATCTCTTCTCCACAGCAACTTTGGTTGCATCATCTAAGCTGACCAAAGTACAACATATTTCAATGGCACAATTCCATCAAGATTTACTTGTACTATATTTATTAATCATCTTATTTTATATACGAATATAAAATAATAGAATACAAATTACAATAATGAGACGATGGTGTTAATTTATAATACGGAATCATCTTATATACAAAATTATCCAGTTCTAGATAATCATGTATCATTATTAAATTCACAAATAATTGAGATAGTTACTATATTGTGTTGTAATATTATATTTAGTCATGTGATTCTTGATGAACACATATAATATTAAGAAAAGTGTGCTATTTGTTACATTTTGAACAATATATTGATATAGCGCAGTCAATCATTAATATATAAAGAAAAGAAACGTGTCTGTCTGCTCTAGATAATCTATGTTATAAAATGACATGTCCCCATACCCGTGTCCTTTTTTTTTTCCTGGATCCTTTTAGATGAGTCCTGGAGTCTATGGCTTTCTAAAATGGTCAAGGTGACATAGGAGAATGATCTATAGCTACTAGGGAATGTTCCCTTTTCTGGTGCTCCTTTGTCCACCCTAGAGGTTTAACATGATGGGTCACTTGGCTGAATGAATCTTGGGCGATAGATTGTCATGTTGGTAAAAAATATCCAAACGATAGCCTTGAGCTTCTGAAGGCACCTCAATCGACATGGTTCTGGCAAGTTGGATGCATTCTACGTACAGGGCTGACAATTTACTAGCAGTGCTTCATATTGAGAATGTGTTTCAGTTCCCTCTGAGGATTCGGTATCTCAGCAGGAGTTTCTGCATAGGGTTATAGTGTTTGATCACTAGAAACTTGTCATTTTTTCTTAGAATTGAGGATTAGGAAGTTTTGAGTACACATTAAAATCACTTGAACTAAATGATTTTTGCAAGTATTTTTTATTTTATTTTTAAGGGTTAATACCTTGAAAATCTCCAAACTGGTACACCTGTGACAAATTTACCAAAAACTATTTTTTTGACCACAAAAAATCTCAAACTGATATACCTTTAACAAATTTATCCCAAATTGGTACACTTGTGACAAATTTACCCTCTATTAGTTTTTATTAAATTTTATTGTCAAATTATTAAGTTAAATGACACATGACAGTTGATTGATATACAAATTTGGGATTTTACACTCCGTTTGTCACAATTTACAATTTTTGTGATTTTTTTTTGTATTAATCCAATTTAGCGGAGGGTATATTTGTCACAAATTTACCAGTTTGGAGTTTTTTTCGCTCAAATAAATTAGTTTGGGGTAAATTTGTCATAAATGTACCAATTTAGGGTTTTTTATGATTAGTCGAGGAAAATTTATCACGGGTGTACCAGTTTGGGGTTTTTCATGGTCAAAAAAATAGTTTGGGGGTAAATTTGTCACAGATGTACTAGTTTGAAGTTTTTCAGGGTATTAACCCTATTTTTAAATACAATTGATTAGATGGTGTTAAAAGGTTTTGTGGATTATGGTTTGCAGCCTAAAAAGGGAGCTTTCTTAACATCTCATTTCTGTTTATAGTTGTGTAAAGTTCCACTTATTTTTGACCAAAATCCAGTGAAGTTTAGAAATCAGTGAACTTCAATCAATTTTGTTGTGGTAACTTTCTTTAGTTTGTTTGACAATGACCAACCTTTAAGTTTGCATCTGCTATTCATATGACTGTTAGAGTGCCTAGATAAAAAATTTAGTTGTAGCTGCTCATCGCTAATGTTATTTGGCAGCTTGGAAAAGATAAAGCCAGAGAAGGAACTTCAGCGAGCCACATCAGAAATTGTAAAACGCAAGCTGAGAATAAGGGATCTATTTCAGCAGCTGGATTCATTATGTACAGAAGGAAAGCTGCCAGAAGCTCTATTTGATTCAGAAGGAATGATTGACAGTGAGGATGTACGGTTTGTGCAATATCAAAATTAGGTCTCATTAATAAGTGCCTCTGGGCACTTGCTAAGTATACTTAATGTGGAGTATTTCAATTTTTCCAAGTATTAATTATGCATAGCATGAGGAAAGTAGTGCATTGGAAATTGCAAAGGTTCCGTAACTGGTACCTTCGCAAGTGTCTTTTGGGAATTTGTTAAAACATCTATGAAGAACTTACCAAGTGTTGTTTCACTTCACTAACAGTGATTTGGGTAATGCTATAACCTGGGATGGTTTCCTGGCAGATATTCTGTGCAAAGTGTGGCTCAAAAGATTTGACTGCTGACAATGATATAATTCTGTGCGATGGTTCTTGTGATCGTGGGTTTCATCAGTACTGTCTGGAACCACCGTTGCGTGCAGAAGACAGTAATTTTCTTTCAATAAGCTAGTAATTGTTTGTCGATAATTGGCATCTTATTTCATGCCTAATAGTTTGCTTATTGCACAGTTCCTCCTGCCGACCAGGGTTGGCTATGCCCTGGGTGTGATTGTAAAGTTGATTGCATGGACTTGCTGAACGAATCACAAGGAGCAAATCTTTCTCTTGGCGACAGCTGGGAGGTCAGAAATGGAAATTTTGGTCGTTCCATTTGTGGTTCTAACTAGTTCTCACTGTTCCACTATGCCTTACTTCCCTTACCATTTTCCTTGATGATGCAGAAAGTTTTTCCTGAGGTTGCAACAGCTGATAAGACTGAGGACCCAAACTTAGGTCTCCCTTCTGATGACTCGGATGATGCTGATTTTGACCCAGATGCGCCTCAGGTTGATGAAGATCTGGGAGATGACTCTAGTTCTGAAGATCAGGGAAATGACTCTAGTTCTGAAGATCAGGGAAATGACTCTAGTTCTGAAGATCAAGGAAATGACTCTAGTTCTGATGAATCTGGATGTAATGTTGCATCTGATAAATTGGGGGCTTCTTTAAAAAATGATTGCATGGGTCTGCCTTCTGATGATTCGGAAGATGATGATTTTGATCCTGATGCTCCAGACAGTGAGAAGATTAAGGAGGAAGGTTCTAGTTCTGATTTCAGCTCTGATTCTGAGGATCTTGCAGCCGCTGTTGGACGTGTAGTGGATGAGGTTAATTCCTACAGAGGTGGTAGCAGAAGAAGCTCTAGAAACAGTTTTGAAAAGAAGGAAATTGTGAAGGGTGAACTGCAATCTTTGCTGGAGGGAGATGCTGACAAAGATGTCTCTGTCTATATGCCTGGGAAAAGACATGTTGAGCGTCTGGACTACAAAAAGCTCTATGATGTGAGTCTCTGCAGTTGTTTCAGTATATAATGATTTTTGCAGAATTTGCAATTACCATATTTCCAGTATGAGCTAATTTATGGGGCAAGTAGGGTGGTTGCTAGTGCATTCGCCGTTTGTTTGGTTAAAGTACTTTCTGTAAGCTTGTCTGCATGGAGCATTGTGATCCACAGAACCACAATAGTAGAATTAGTCTCTTTATGGATTTAATTCTTTTTCTTTGGGGTTCCATTGGGACATATCAAGAAAATATCTGTGCTCATCAAATAATTTTAGGACATCAGCTGGATCCTTCCATATGATTCGTTTGGAAGATGACAGTATTTTGTTCTACATTTTCTAATGCTTGCTTGTTTACTAATTGTCCTGGGAGTAGATGTGGAATGGCAAGGCAATATAGTTCCTCTTCCTTCCCTCCCTCTTGTTATGCTAGGAAGCGTTTAATTGCCATGAGTTGACCGGGGCGATGGCAAGGAAAATTGAAGATTTAGAGGGTGGGAGATGACATTGTTGAAGACCATTGGCCCATTGAACTAAGAGACAGCTGTTGATCCACCCAAAAAAAAAAAAAACCTAAGAGACAGCTAGTTTAAGCGTTCTCTTTTTTATCTTGTTTTACGAGTGACTCACTGCTTAAGGAGTTGCAAATATCTAACATTTAGATGCTTTGATCTAGGCATGGGTCTGATCTAAGTTCTTGACCTATTGATGACATCATGTTATGTGATTCTTTTAAAGGCTGGAGATAAATTGAAATCACAAGTTCGGCATTTTCGATAATTTAATAATATCAATTGTGCCCATTTACTTGGAAAGAAAAGAGGTAGTGGATGTTGAATATTCAGCCAACCCCTCTATTGAGGTATGTGTAGTCTCTGCAGTCCCTTTACTGTTCATATTTATATTAATACCTCCTCTGTTCAGCATATGTTGGAAACCATAGAAGTCTTATTTGATGTGGCAAGTGCTAAGGTGGTTGCGCTGGATAGTTTCAATAGAAACCTGAAGGAAACTAAGATTATGGATGGAAGGAGTAACGTATCAATGAGATCTAGATTTTTATTGTGTAGTAAGTGTCCATGCACAAGATGAATGCTGAGTTGGGGCATTCTGAGGGTGTGGATATATTTAGAGAGGAACACCCTACTCTATTTCTTTTGATTGTATTTTCATAATACATATTTTTGTTTTTGGTGAACGATTAGATTGCATTACAGATTTTAGCAGTCAAGAAGCAGTTGTTTAACTTGTAACTTATATGCTATTTCATGTTTACAGTTACATCTTTTACACACTATTTTATCACGCATGGGATTTACTGAAAGTAACTGATCATTTTAATAATTTGGAATTGTTCTTTATATTGGTTGTGGGTGCTGCATTATTTCTTCATATATTAAGGAGAAAGGTAGAAGCAATTGAAGTGAAATTTTAAAAGACGAAACCGTTATAAAAAAAATGAAATGGTCGAATATACAACAGTTCTATAAGATTTATCCGTTTTCTGTGTAAAACAGGAAACAGTTTTCAAGTACACATCCCTTCAAGGCCTTTCTTATTATTGCTATCATTTTTGTATTTTCATAATTGACATGATTTCTTTTCTTGTGTTATTCCCATAGGAGGAATTTGGAGGCAAATCTTCCGATTCAAGTGATGATGAAGATTGGAGTGATACCGCTGAACCAAGTAAAAGGAAGAGAGGTGCTGAGAAAGTCACTTCGGCATCAAACAATGGAAATTTTACCAGTGGAGAAATTATAGAGCACAACAAAAATGGGACTGAACAGACTCCAGGGAGGAGGACAGATAACAGGTTGGATTCCCCAAGTACTAATAGTACTACAGCCATACCACAAAAAAGCTCTTCAACACCTGGATTGACTGGTAGAAGAGCTCGATCAACTTATAGAAGACTTGGAGAAGCTGTAACTCAGGTGATCAAGCACTGCTAATTTATTTCTAAAGTTCCTCGTTAGGATATAACAAAATCTCTCTCTCTCTCACAGAGAGAGTGAAGTAGGATGCAAGATGATTGAAAAGACAAATATTCCATCTATATAGTAAACATCGATGCCAATCCTGAAGCAGTTTTAAGTCAAATGTGTATCAACTTCTACAAATTGTCAGACAGTGATTGTTTGTGACTAAGTAGTAGTGTGTTATGTAATCACAGGTTTTAGACAGAGGGTCGTTGGACAAGCCTCTTTATGTTATGAGTTTGAACACCTGGAGAAGCTTGGATAAGCTAATAACTTGAGCCAACCCTAAGTGCTTCCATCCGTTCACATACGACTTGACTCGTATCTAGTGTTCTCATTGTTACTTCAGGATGTACATGCTTTGCATGTTTCACTGTCTTAGTTTTGGAGAAATTATCCAATTTATTCTTCCCCAGTTATTATGATGGCTTGAAGCATTCATGTTCCTTTCTCTGCCTTCTCCTTCCAATACCGTATGATCCAAATTGCAGTATTGGTTTAGTGGCTACTTCATATATCACGATCTCTGTGTCTTGTCTTTAAGAAGAGTCTAGTTCATGGGTCAGCACTTTTGCATTTGAAAGATTTTTTTTTTTTTTTCCTGATTTCAGGGATTGCATTTGTACCTTGATTTTTATGTCTGAAGAAGAGGGAAAGTAATATGCTTTTCCTGCTCAATTTTCCTTTAAATATCATTACTTTCCACTTCCCTGAAGTTTATTTTGTTTCATATATCCTTCATACCGACACCTTTTTTAATGTCACACACAAAAGCACGTGACACATTGGTGCCAAAATGGTGCAAAGGTTCCAATGTTTCATGTCAAATGTTCGTAGAGAATGCATTACTATTGGGTAATGCAATTGTTATTACAAAGGTGATAACCCTCAGTCTTTCCACAGTTGTCCTGCGTTTTGTGCCGCATGCTTTTCTCTGGACAACGATGCAGCAGCAGCAGGGCCTCTGGCAAATTGATACAGTGTTAGAAAAAGTAGGGAATAAAGTAAGACAAAATGCACTTTAGGCAACAAAGTGACCCGGGCGTTGTAAAAAAACTTAGGAGACAGCAGTGTGAGGATCAAAATGTTTTCTGATCGGAAAATCGTTTTTGGCAGAGACTCCATGAAGCCTTCAAGGAAAATCAATATCCAGAACGAGCTGCATCAGAGAAGTTAGCTGAGGAGCTAGGAATTACTACTCAGCAGGTAACTCTCTTTTTTACTTGCAATATTGATTTTTTTTTTTTTTTTAAATTTCCTTTGAAGTTTGGGCCACTTAATTTGTCTAAAGTTCTTTCTGCCTACGGATTTGGTTACAGGTGAAAAAGTGGTTTGAGAATGCTCGTTGGAGCTTTAACCACCCAAGTGGTAGTAAAGTGAGAGTATCTGCTAAAGATATGATAATGGAGAACCCCAGGCCTCAACCCAGTACTGGACCACGTGGCTCAGCTCCAGAAATGATTACGGACGATGCCCCTAGCAATGGAATACCAAATGCCGAACCTAGTGGAGTTGCTTCCATGCCTGAGTGCGTCGACAAGGATGTGAAGGATAGCGGAGTGGGTAGTCCACAGATGAATAGGAAAAGCTACGATAGTTCACATCTTGGAAAGAGAAAGGAAAAGGCAGATAATGTGGTCTTTGGTCCGGATCAAGTAAATCAAACACAGGCCCTTCGAGATGATTCAGCTAAAGCTTCAGAGCCTCAGACTAGCAGCAGAAGACATACAAGAAGCAAATCAAAAACCTGACAATTTCAAACTTTTTGGGCCTCTGAAGAGTTCTTCTGGTTGAGAAATACTGGGAAAGATACCCTGTTCAAGAATCCTGGATGCAGAGATAACTTTTTCCAAGAGGGGTAATTCCAACTTTCTCTTGGTTTTCCGGTTCAGGATTCAGAATAGCTACTTCAGTCACCATTAACCGTTGTCTCAGGAGTCCTTGGGTTTTCTGATCCTCAATCCTTTGACCGTCATTGTCTGAGCTGCTGATTTTCATTGTGGCAATGCTTTGTTCAATGGGTGGATAAAGCGAGATAGCGGCCAACTGACGGTTTCTTTGAGGATCTTATCGGTTCAATTACCCCATTGTAGGCGCCTGTTTGTTTCTTGCTAGAAGATGAAATTCCATAGGTGGATACCGCATATCTGATGTACAACCAGGGAGAGCTGCCGAAGAGTCTTGGACCGAGAAGAATCTGTCCTTGATGATGAGCTTGTAACATAGCGATGCCACTTAACATTACATTGTACTTCATGGACCACCTAAGAATTTTACATCTATTGCATTCAATTTATGCCGTTTTTCCATTCTTTAAGCTCATGATTCTTTTGATTCGATGATTCTTGTCATGTTCGTTCTTGTCATGTTCAGTTTATTTCCAGGATTTTTGACCAGGCACTTGTTTAGATTTTACTCTCTGAATCCTGTCCAAAGCATGAAACAGGATGAAAAATCCAACACTTCCGAGGAAAAGCAAATTCGATGTGCAAACAAATGAATCGTTTGATGAAGTTACACAACATTAAAATGAAATTAGCTAAAGGCGCCGAAACATCAAAGAGTACACTTGTCATATCTTGAAGGACGTAAAAAAAAATAAAAATGATCTTTCAAATTAAAACCTTGTAAACTCTGTGGTAAGGAATCTGAATTTTACGTTTCATGAAACTTGTTATTGAAATACCTTTCTACCCTACTTGTAACTAGAACACTGAAATGAATCATATATCTTGAAGGACATTGAGATTAGGCACTCGTGAAATTTGCTTTTTACATAAAAAATGTTAGGGGGTTCTCCAGCTCTCATGCAAAACAAAACATTGATAAACTAGATTAACAATTGCCCCACGAATCGAATTGAGTAATGTCTAAGTCCGTTTTAAGGTGACCTAACATATGAATTTTATTGTCCTACTTATGACAAGCACGGAAACGAAGTTCATCGTCACATTCATTCACACTTGGAAAATCAGACCTATATAACAACAACACGCGAGATCCTAGAAACGTTCAACTGAAAAAAACAAAAGAAGAAAAATTCTAAAACCACATACATCAAAACAAACACTGGACACAATATCACAATCTACGAAATAGCTTCATCTTCAGGTATAACTGGTTCTGGCTTGGGCACGTAGAATGGATGGTCTGGGGAGAAATCTAGAGGAAGGAGATGAGGTGGTGGCAGAGGAGGCGATGGTAAGATTATCAGGTCAAAATAAGTAGACCAAACCACCGCTCATCATGGGACGTCTTCTAGTCATCAATCTCCCTTTTTTTTTTTTTGGTGACCGAGGACTCCGCCACATGCCCCCGTGCCCGAAAGTCTCCTAAGGACCGGGCCCCTATACCTCGAGGAAGACTAGCACAACAACCCACCGCCATGGCTCCCCACTTAAATCGCTAGCAACGCAGGGTTTCGAACTCTCGACCTCAGTAAGGAGAGAGGGATTCTTAACCAACTGCGCTACCCACAGATAGGTTCAATCTCCCATTTTAGCTCGTGTTGTTTCCCAAAGTCCAGACCGGGCAGGTCGTGAAGTGCACATGCATAATAGAAGGGAGGTATCCATGGTGAAAACTGAAAAGAAACTCTGATCTTCTATATCTGCAAGTATATTAGAGGGAGTCGTGAAACTCACTAGGAGACTCCTCTCAGGAGGCTTGAGAATGGAAGTTTTAGTCCCATGCTCACACTCTTTAGCATGACAAGCATTTCGGTAATTCTAATCCTTTCTAATATGCATGAAGGTGACTAAATCATGGTAAGTCATTGAAACCAAGCTAGGACAGGCATGGTGTATGCATATCTAGGGAGCAGGAACATGCATGTTCGCTATAACACTTCATGTTGAAACTTCAGACACGCATGAAATAGATGAATAGATACAACCATCACAAAACAGCAGGATATGAAGTGCTGAATTTTGCTTAAGACACTGTCATGTCTCTTTCCTCTATCTCTTTTCAATTCCTCTTTTGTTCCTCCAAATTAGATCCAGTCGGTCCATCTTTTGAGCTACACGAGCTCGTCCTTTGTCTTTGCCAAGATTCAGCGACATCCCTCCATTTCTTTATGTTGGATACTGTCCCTAGTTTTCGTATATCCTAGAATTGCATCTGAAAATTGTTTCCAAGGGAGTTGTAGTTTTGTGATATTGTACCCCAAATAAAAAAATTTGATGTCGACGAGGACATTGGAGCTCCTAAATCCCTTAGTTCATCGTGATCGTGAAATTCAACTTTCCTCTCATTAATTGTTTTCCTGAGCACTAAGTGAAGGATCCACGAGGCTCGCCATAACCAACCATGATCAAAGGTGCAGCGAATGGCCGGACCGAGAGAGGCACGTATCCGTCACTGTCTTTCCTTCTTGTTCTAGAGGTTTACCCGCCGTACTTGTCTGTTTGGCATGGCGTTTTTATCTCTTTTTGCATGTGTGGTGCCAACGTGGTGAAATATCGAAAAAAGTCAAAAATTCAAATAAGTAAAGAAAAAGCAAAAAAATGTAAAACTAATTATAAAAATTGGACTAACAAACCAAAATGAGAAAATGAAATATTAAAGTCAAGATAAAATTAAAGCACCGGCGCTTTGTGGACTTTCTTTTTTTGGGGTCGAAACTTGATGGACGTTAAGAATCAAGTTTCGCTCCAAAAATCTTCTTCGCATTTCATAAAAATTTAGGGATTGAATCCTTTGATACTGTTGACATTCAACCTCTAAGGAAAATTACAGGCCTAATTAAACCAATGCTTCAACATCAAGCCTATGTATAAATAAAAGTTCAATACTCAGAAAACCAACCATAGAAAAACATATGATTAAACACCATTCAGTCAAACTAATCATTTGCAATCGATTATCTTCCACCATCTATTTGGGATTTTGCCAATAATTTTTTTATAATTAAAAATAAGGGCTCTAGACCAAGCGTTCTAACATCCTTACAGATAGCTACCATTACTTTTAAAAAATCTACGCAATGAAGATAGAAAATCACCTAATCAATCGCATTAACCCTGTAATTATTAAGAAATATGCAAACTACTAGCAAGAGTAAACATAATGTGTAATTCGGTCAACGTACAACATCTAAAACAATTGTTACTATTATAGCTAAATGGAATTCAACTCTCCAAATTTATTAGGGCTTCATTTATTTCGCGGAAAATGAATGAATCGAAATATATATATTTAAATAATCGATCATATCCTTTCATGTAAAAATGCTTTCATTATTAATAACAATTTATATCTAAATATAATCATGAATGATGAATATATTATTCGTATATTTATTTTTGTAAGCGATACAAACGATCATTTTTTCATAAATTGATTTCCAAATCATTCATTTTTCGCTAAACAAACGAAATCTAAACAAATATTGCCATTGATCATTCCCTCATATTTCCGGTACATTATTGTGCATAAGTACTAAATTTACCACACAGCAAGCTAGAATAATAATCCACCAATACATATGTAGTAAGCATTTACATACGCTCCATAATAAGCCCTAAGTTTCAGAATTTTCTACGCCACTTTGCCAGGAATCAGAGGCAGGTCGATCTCATCACACCATTCCACAACCCTAGTCTCGTAGTACGAGCTCTTCACGTCATTGGCCACGTAGCTCAGCCACACCTGCCCTCCAATCCTCCACTTCAGCACACTCCCTTCCATCTCCCTGCCCAACCTCCACCCCACGCTCTCTCCGTACTCATCTCCGGCGAACACTAGCCCTCCGGACTTTGTGAACGGCCGGTTCGCCGCTGCGTACCTCCTCCGGAACCCCTCGCCTTTGGATGGACATGACATGGCGACCTCCTGGCCGGTGGTGCCGTCGTGCAGGACCGCATCGAACACCGCGGCATTGCCTTCCGAGTCCTGGTCCCACCTCCAGTCCCTCAGCTTCGCCCTCGTCGACGTCTTCCCCTTGGCCTTCACCTCCGGCGCCTTCGACTTCCCGAAGGTGTTCTTCATCACCCTCTGCGTTACCAGTTCTCTCTCTCCGTTGCTCGTGGACCGGCCCAGGCTGAGCCCGCCTACGTATGTCGCCCCGACCTCCGGCCCGACCCAGACGCGGGCCCTGGAAGGGAAGTGCCGCTCCCCGGCGAACGCCAAGCCGTCCTCGCTTTTTTCCTTACCGAACCCGAGATTCACCACGTGGAGGCGTATGTTGTCGACACGCGCGTTCACCTGGATATACCCGTCACAGAACTTGACAGAATATTCCAGCTGAACAACGGCCTCAAGCTGCTGGTGCGACAGCACGTACTTCAGCACTGAATCTTTCGCTTCCATGACGGGAAACTTCTTCATCTGATCGTTCGAGCGGGTGAGCTTCATGGCCGCCACCGGCGCGTAGCCCTTCAAGATCCAAAGCCCGTGAGCCTCTGTCCCGTAGGAGAAGGAGAGTCCCTGAACGGGCGAAGGGGTTAGGGCTTGTAATCCCACGCCCACCTCCCTCAGAACGAGCCATTTCGCTAGCATGTACCCGAGGGTGCGCATGAAGCACTCCTCTGCGTCGGCACCGACCGACCACAAGAAGGTTCGCAGCACGGGCGCGTGCTTGCAGGACAGCGCTTCCAGGTTCGGGGCCAGCAGGGACTGAAAGTAGAAGGACCCGATCTCGCTCGGCACGTCGAACGAGCAGGCCCAGAACATGCGCGTGAGGAACACCAGGTTGAAGAAGCTCGACAGCGACTCGGGCGTGTGGGACTCCATGATCCAGGAGACCGGGTCGGGACGGAGCTTCTGCAGCTGGGAGCGCGGGCATGAGCTCTCACGAGTGGTCGGCGACCGTAAGATTATCTCCTGGAGAAGCTGAAGCAGCAGCGGGAGGAACGGCTTGTCCGAGGAGAGAGGACACGCGTCGGAGACCCAGAGGGTCATCTCCTCGCTAGATTCCTGGAAGCCGCAAGCACGGACCGTGAAGGTCACCGACGGTTCCGAACCAGGTCTCGAGGTCCGGTCTGCTCCAATCCGGATCGCCCGAGCTGCTCCGCCGCGACCCGTCTTGGAACTCGCGAGCTCAAAGACCTGCATTGAGTCCGAGTCCGGCTCGGTCCATGCTGCCGAGTCGGGCAACTGGCAAATCCACGACCAAACGTCCAACATCTTTGCTAAATGATTCTACCTATCCGAGCCGAGAGAATGAGAGAAGAAGATTTAGGGCATCCGGCGGTGGATTTAAGGAGGGAACGAGTGATGACCGTGCTGCCAGCATGGAAGCAACGCTAGCCACGTAAAGAGAGCGAGCGAAACTGGTGGTGGTGAGCGGCGTTTGGCGTTAGATTTCGTGTCTGTCAGATCACACTGCATTGAATGCTGCCGATTTTCCTCCTTTTTTTCCTTCTTTTTCGGCTTCATTCCGTCGATCCAATGTTGTTTCGCACTTGGAGATATCGGGAAGCATGTTTGCATGGACGAGACGCGTCAGGAGACAAAGCTCTCGTTCTCGGGGACGTGGACAATTCGATTTGACGATTTTCTTGGGGTCCGATGAATTCCACGTGTTGTGGCCACAGGCTGTGCATCCTTGTCCTCTTGTGCATCACACAAAAACCAAAACAAAGGAGACAAAATGGATTATCCTGAATTATCACCTGAGTTTTGTGTTTCCCTGGCCGAAGATGAAGAGTTTTGTTGATAACGTGATTGTGGTGCCCATGCAAGGCATGGACATCCTAATTTTTTCTAGGTTGACGTCAGGAAAATCCCTAATTTAATATCCACATGACACGAATATGATAAACTTCTAATGGTGCACAACATCCCTTAACTTTCAACCTTATGTCAATTGTATTCTACTATCAGAATTCATCAAAAAATACTATTTTTTGAGGATTAATATTACGAAAAATCTCAAATCAGTAAACTTGTTATGACAAATTTAGCCCAAAATTATTCTTTGGGTCATTAAAAATTCCAAATTGATACACCTATAATAAATTTACATTTTGGGTCACCAAAGATTTTAAGCCAATATATCTATGATAAATTTAACCCAAATTGGTAAATCCGTGATAATATTGATGTCCACGTGCACTTGCCATGTCAACTGAGTTATTATCATATGTCATCTAATTCAACAATTTCACTATAAAATTTGATGGAAACTAACTGAAAGTAAATATGTCACAAATGTACTAATTTGGGATTGATGAACTAAAAATTAATTTGGGACAAATTTATTATAGGTGCATTAGTCTTGGATCTTGGTTGACCCAAAAACTAGTTTGTGGTAATTTTGTCACGGATAATACCAATTTAGGATCTTTTTGTTGTATTAACCCCCCTTTTTAATTATGTTTGTGCCCTTCACACACTTAAATATTTATAGAACCACAATCATGGCTTATTTCCTTGGAAAGGGATATAGATTTTTCTTTTTGTCGGTAAAAAGGGATATTTCAATTGTTTACTTTTTGGCTCTCCATTCTATCGTTTTTAGGAAATATTGACTATCCAGGAAATAATTACAACAGTAAAAAACAATTGATAATTAACGTTAAGGGTTGTTGCATCTAACTATAACCCGTGCAAGTTCCTATGAAATTATAACTTGTGTTAGGGCAGAGAATTTACAAACTGTTGACAGATAACAAATAACGGAACAAATACTAATTTGAAATATGTTTAATGGAAGAAGTACATAATGCATGGTCAGTTTCTAGTTCTAGGAAAAATATAGTGGACAGTCAAAATAAATTCAAAAATTCCGAAGAAATAATGATAAAAGATGCTGGGAAAAGTTTAGAAAATTGGAATATACTACAGATGGATGCACACCATATATGGAAGAAAAGGGGAATTTTAGAATTTAGGACAGATTCTGCAATTAAGGACATTCAGAAACCAATGTTACTAATGGAATGTTAAATAATCGCAAAGAGAGAGGGTTCTTTCCATATAGGATTAGTCCTAGTTGCTTTAAACCTTCTACAAAAATTGGATTAAACACTTAGGCATAACATGTTCACGGACTCTTTATTCGGAACTCTAAAATCCACATTATTTGATCGACCTAAATATTTTTGTTGCTAAAAGAATTTATATTTTTATTTATGGATCCAAATATCACGATAATATTAAAATCTCTGCGTTGACATGATTATACGGTCTCAGTATCTGGCATTAATATGTATATGATCTATTACTACTAGGTCATGTCAACAACAGTTAACCCAGGAACACATCCTAAGTTTGATTCCAACAAAAGAGTAACGATTTTGTTATGTGCTAATGGGGAAATAATATGACTAGTTGTAACGAAAAACAATTAGATGGAATGGAATTCAACTTTCAAAAATATGTATTTTTCAATCAGAAAAGATTTTTGACCAAAACAAAATCAGAAAAGATTCAAAGACTAATAAAGGATCAAGAAGTTAAAAATATATGAATATGTAGATGGAGATATAAAATTGTTAAATAAGAGTAGATCAATGAAATTTAACATATCATAATTGAATGAAGGAAAATATTCGTAAAAATTTAACACAAAATTCCCTCTAGGTAGCGATGTAGGAACTAAAAAAGGGAAAGAGGGAGATGGGGTTTCTCTAGCTTTTGATATAGCGAGCCTCGGCACGAGGCCCACGTGATGGGTGTCATGCCTCGACCCACTTCGAGCGCGGCAACCCTCGCTTCCATACCTATGGTCGTTCGATTGTAACGTCTCAGGAGGCGTCGCCGATTCACTATACAGATAAAACACACAAGTAGAAATGTAAACAAATCTCCAACCATCATTCAACGGGGATAGTTAAAAACATAATCACATATAAATAGGCGTCATAAGTCAACATTTCATACACGTCAAGTTCAAAAATTAAACAGATAACTTCATCACATCCGACACGCTTGACTGCATTGCCATGACTTTCTACAAAAGGGCCCGAGGTACACCTATGCCTCTAATACTATGAGGGTGGTCTAAAAAATGTTTAGCAACTCTACTACTACCTAAGCCTCAACAGCCTCCGGGATCCATGGCTTTAGCTTGGCAATCAGCTCGGGGTCGGACACCTTCCCATCGGGAATGTCCCCATCCTTAGAATCCCAACTGATGTCTCCCTCTGAGCCTCCGACACTTGGCGGACCATCAAAGTTGCAGATGGGACCATGGCTCTTGCCGTCCATCCAAAAGTACCAGGCCAGGAATCGGTGTGGCACGAGGTTAGGTAGACTTTCGTTGACCCAAATGGTGGTGATGTAATGCGCATAGTGTGCGTTGGCCCCTCTCGCTATAGGGCACTTTGTCACCTCCTAACTATGCTCAACGGGGAGGCCAAAACATATTTGACGGAACAGCTCAGCCATTCTTAGGGCCTGTAAATATTTCAACAAAAAAATATGAAATAAACTCAAAAAGTGAACTTCCTAGACCTCGCGTAGGGAAGTCGTTCACCTCAGAAGTGCCTTAAACAAGCAATTATCTATCGATGGCAAAACATGGCAACGCTCCTCGCTTTACCCTCACTATTCTCATAATAATAAATCTATTATTCAAGGCCATCAATATAGACACATAGGAAATTCCATCACATATATTCCATGCTCTCAAGCCAAACATACAAATGCGCATTATGCACATTATGGTTCAAATCATTCGCTTATGCCACGTAATAATCCAAACCTGAACACATACGAATCTCATACACTTTCCATACAAATATGTCCAGATTATTATGGCCTCTCAGGACCCAAGGCCAACCCCAAGGTTCGTAGTACTAGTCATCGTCTCACCCCTTGAGCATGGTATTGTCCCATGTAAAACGCATAAGGACGGTCATTCTTGTAAGGAGCTTTGTTCCGAAATTTGTCCACGAACGGCATCCCGTTGACTTGAGGGCATCCAAATTGAATTAGGCATCATCCCACATAAAACACATCAGAACGGGTTCACACTCCACGTAAAACACATCAAGATCTTAGGTGATCACATGGGCATACCATCGCATAATTCATTTCTTATCTTTCTAATTTAACCCATGTGATACTCATGCAATATGCCATATCACTCGTCAAATATCACTATGTTACACGTGCATCATATTCATTAAACAAATGCATCATTTAATTCATAAATCCATGGCATTTAGACTACTTATCAACATAGGATAAAGTCATCATAATCCGCAATACGTTCATATCATTATTACATGTCATCAAACCCATCACATAATCCATCTTTTATTATATAACATATCACCTTACCATAGCATACTCTAATAATATGCCATATCATAACGTCACATCGTCTCGAATACAAGTGACACATACAACACATTATACATGACTCACATAACACATATAACTCATAATCCATATAACACAAAACCCAAATAGTACATCTAACCAACAATCCTTATAGCACATAGCCCAAATAACGCATTGAGTACATAACACATAATCTATATCCCACACAGCGCATATAGTACATAATAGCCTACTATCCTATTATGGCACATACAACAATATATCCACTTTATATAACTTAATCTAATAACTCATCAATCGAAACGTGAGAACTAATCATCCTAGGCTCAATGACTTATCACTTTGAAACCCGATAACCTATCAATAAATGTCCGATAACTTATCTAAGTCCAATAATCGCTTATTACTCAACATGCACTTATTACATGAATAACTCATCATTTAACTATAAACAAGCCCTAAACTACTCCCTAAATGCAAAGAAAGCCCTAATCAAAGGCTAGAAAGCAACTCACGAATGATTCGGGCTTCGAAACGCATCGGGGGAAGGGATAACAAGATCGGACAGCAGCTGTGGACTGCTGATCATGGATCTACAAGCTACATGGGAGATGGACAGCAGCTGGACGGCAGTCCGGCGGTGGCGTGGCAATGGTCCAGTGGTGGTTCAACGTCGGTATAGCGTCCGGGCTTCACGAGGAACTAAATCGAAGAAGAAATGAGGGAGAGGGTGCATGAGTGAAGGTTGCTCAGTATCGAACAGTCCTTGAGGAGGTTGGTTGGTTGGCATTGAGTGGCGGTTTGGCGGTGCAAATGGCAGTTCCATGTCGGGGTTTGAAGGACAGTCACCGGTGATGGAAGAACAAGAGGAAAAATGAAGAAACAAGCTTGAAATGAAGATGAAAATTGCTATGGGGGTTTCGGTTACACCAAGAGATAGAAAGGTGAGTTTGAGATTCAAAAATGAAAGTGAGAGTGAGAGAGAGGGAGTGACTAGCGATCTTGGGGGGAGAGGGAGGAGAGAGACAAGAGATCAAGTCCCACTTAATGCCCATTGCATCCCTTGGCTCATGTCAATCAAGGTGGCTTAAGAAAGAAGCAAAATCCTAGCATTAAATGAGAGATAGATTGCATTCAAGTGACTAGGTTTAGACTAAGCTAGGCTAGGTGGCTTCATCCCTCCAATTTGCTGCACAATGCATGCTTGTGCTGCCCCTTCTTAGCCAATTTCCATCTTTGCCATTTGTCCTTAGTCCAATGGAAGGGCATTTCGGTCACTTCACTAAGATCTCGAACTATTTATGCACTATTCATATCTTTGCGTGCATTTAATGCCAAGATCTTGTCAAAATAAGACTTAATGGGCTTGAAGGGCCGATGGGCCTCCCTTAGCCGCCCACCCCTTGGGCATGTGGACCTTGGGCCGCTCACTTGGGCTCGGGCCCATTGGGTCTTTGCCCGTGGTCCATTTCCACCTTTTCGCTCTTATACGTCATTGCTGATGAAATATTGAGTTTTCACCCTTAAATGGCATTTTCCGATGTCCTCGTAGTATGTCGATTCTCAAGGCAATCTCGTCCGACGATCACTTAACCCAAATGATTCCATTTTGAAAAATTAGGTCAGAACGAGGATGTCACAATGGGCTATTAGCTTAGTGGTAGAGCGCGCCCTTGATATTGTGTTGTTGCACTTGGGCTGTGAGGGCTCTCAGCCACATGGATAGTTCAATGTGCTCATGCTCAACTATTCTAGAAGTAGATCATGAAGATTGGTAAACTGTTTTTCTCCGTTGCCAAAGGCTGATGCAGCAAGTCGAGTAAACCTCATTTTCTAATGGTTAGAATTTGAAATGGTGTGAGAGAGAGGGTGTCACTCTACCAATAGTGTAGACCCTCCCACACAAATGTTTTATTGGTTGCTGTATTGAGGTTTCCTTCCTCCATCTTCTCACATAATTAGTCTCTTTGAAATATTAGGGGATTTTTCTAAACTTTTATACTTCATCTGATTAATGATATTCACATATTTACGAAAGAAAAAGGGGGCTAAGACAGCAAACTTTCGGTCACAAAATATTTGGGAACCTATGGCGACGAATGTCTATTGCCGTAGGCCCCACATACAGACACACACATATATTATATTCAATGCTGTTTCGCCATCGGACCAGAACAACTCCGATTGCGATTTATAGACATCGAGGGTATGTTTGCATGAACGAGAGGCATGCATGAGACAAAGCTCTCGTTCTCGGGGACGTGGACAATTCGGTATAACGATTTTTCTGGGGTCGGATGAATTCCACGTATTGTGGCCACTGGCTGTGTCCTTATCCCCTTGCGCATCACACAAAAGCCAAACTAGAGGAAGAAAATAGAACGGAGAAAATCCTGCATTTTCAGCAGAGTTTCGTGTTTCTCTGGCCAGAAATGAAAAGAGTTTTGGCCCGGGCAAGGCATGGACAACCTAATTTCTTTTTCTTAAAGTTTAACATCACGAAAATACATAAATCAATAACTACGTGAAATAAATATCATAAAATTTCAATGAG
The DNA here is from genome assembly GCA_007663325.1 of Eucalyptus pauciflora. Classification (NCBI taxonomy): domain Eukaryota; kingdom Viridiplantae; phylum Streptophyta; class Magnoliopsida; order Myrtales; family Myrtaceae; genus Eucalyptus; species Eucalyptus pauciflora. The sequence continues at coordinate 779,191 of VMYD01000194.1, read as the reverse complement.
GACACAAAATTTCTCAAATTTTAACATTATGTCAATATGATCCTACATCATAAATTCATCGAAAAGAATTATTTGTTTCAATTTAGAGAGCTACTGTCAAGGCTATATTTTCTTGGAAAGGGACATGGGTTTCAATTATTCATTCTTTTGCTCCCCATTATATGGTTTTTTAAGGAAATATTATTTATCTAGGAATTAATTGCAATAGTCCTAAACATATGATAATTAACGTAAGGGCCGTTGCATCTGACTATACATTCGATTCACCGTGCAAGTCCCTGTAATATTAAACGTTGTGTTAGGGCAGAGAAAAAGTATAAATTGTTGACAGATAACAAATATTAAATGATGGGACTAATGTTAGTTTGAAATTTGTTTGATGGAAGAAGTATATAATGCATGGTTAGTTTCTAGTTCCAGTTAAGATATAATGGATAGATAGAATTGGTTCAATAATTTGGAAGAAACAATGATAAAAGATTTTGAGGAAAGTTTAGAAAATTGGAATATATTACAGATAGATGTACACCATATATGCAAGATGGGATAATTACATAAATGATTCTTGAATTTTGGCTCAATGTACAATGTCGTTATTGAACTTTTAATTTGTTTAATGTAATCCCTGAATTTTTTGTACATATTTAATCTAATCCCTGAACTATATGAAAATATTTAATATTTTCCTGAACTTAAATTAATGAAAGAACAACGTTGAATATTTTTATGTAGTTTAAGAACTAAATTGAACACGTATCAAAAGTTTAGGGATCATATTGAATAAATTAAAAGTTTAGGGATGATATTACACATTATGATAAAGTTCAAGGATCACATACAACAAATAAGAAGTTTAGGGACGATATTATATATTAGGCCAAAATTCAAGGCCCATCTTTATCATTTTTCCATTCAAGAAAAGAGGAACTTTAGAATTTAGGACATATACTATGGTTAAGAATATTCACAAACCAATCTAAAAAATGAAATGTTAAAAATTCACAAAGAGAGAAAGTTCAATTATTTTCATAAAGGATTAGTCCGAGTTGTTTCAAAACCTCCAACAAAAATGAACTAAACATCCTAGTTGTTCCAAAATTTCCAACAAAAAATGGATTGAACATTTTCGTTATTCATGTTTAAGAGATTGTAGGCATAATAAGTTCATGGACTTTTTATTAGGAAGTATAGAATTCACATCACTTGAGCGTGTTGCCATCAAAATGTCAAACTTTCTATTTGAGGAGTTAAATATTAGACCACGCTTACATATAATAACTTAAGTTTTTAAAAATGTTGGTAGTGGTACCACAAAAACTCACATAATGTCAGAGTTAAAGGTCTTGAGTTCAATTTTTTCAGGCCCCATTAGCTTTTCTAATTAAATATGTTCACGCTTAGTACTAGGAAAAAAAAGACTAGACTAAGCATAAGAGAGAGTATTGGAGTAATTAAATATTAAACAACGCCTTCATCTAATAACTTAAACTTTTAGAATAGCTGACATTGGTACTATAAAATCTCACATTTTCATTAATGGATCCATATATGGGGACAACATTAAAAGTAAAATAAAAACCTCAAGTTTTGATCAATGATCTCAATATCTAGCATTAATTCAAAAGCATAGAAGTTAGACTCTGATAAAGGAGAAATCATTATGTTATGCTAATGCAGAAAAAAAAAAATCGAGGAGTTCAATAAACAATTAGATGTAATAGAATTTAACATTCTAAATATGAATTTTTCAATCAAGAAAGATCAATATTTGAGTATGAAGCTGGAGAACTAAAAGTTAAGTTAAAAATAGTAGATCAAGGGAATTAAACACTGGATAATTTAATGAAGGAAAAAATTTCACATAAAATTCCCTCTAGGTCATCATGCTCAGCTACTCGAGGTATAGAATACTAAACCATTTTTTTTCCCGTTGCCTTTGGCTAACACAGCAACATTCCATGACGAAAGATTGAAACCTATGGCGACCGATGTCTCTCTAGCTGTAGACCAAGTTTTTTAAGTAAATGTTTCCTAATTTGATTCAGGAAGTCATATAAGAACTTACAAACATAGAATTCTTCTCGGTTATTACGTATTAGAGCAAATGAGAGAAGTGTTAGGGTTTTCTTGATGAGAGTTTTCTAAATGATTTATAACACTGTGGGTTTACTTTGCATGCAATCTAGTGCTAGGAAATACTTGAGCGATTGGAAGTTTGTAATTCTCCTTAGTTACAATGGATTTTTTTGCAATCGGCCCTCTTTGTGGAGTAACGAGCGATACTCAAATTGTACCATATAAATCTTTGATGGTCTTTATGATCTCTTGTAATCCATTCTTCTCACATTAGACTTGAATTGCAAGATCCGTTAGTTTTTGCATTTTTTTTTTGGAAAAATTCTAAATAAGGGCTTGAAATACCCTTAATTTCTCAAATAAAAGCTTGAAGTGGATGTTGATTTATATAAGAGCCTGGAGTGTCCTCATTTTCTTAAATAAGAGCTTGAGGTGGACATTTTTTTTTTTTTTAAATAAGGGTTATATCAATCACAAAGAAGTGTCCAAACTCACTAGCTAATGAAGGGCATTTTTGTCTTTTAAATTTTTTTAAAAAAATTCACATTTTTCATTCTTTTTCCTATTTTTACTATTTCCATAAAAAACAAACTAAAAAAACTAAAACTTCATAAAAATAAAGAAACACACAAGCGAGAGGGAGCCCTCCTGCTTGTATTTTTGTTTTTTTTTTTCTATAATTTTTTTTTTATCTTTTTTTAATTTTGGATATAATTTAATTAAAGTTAAAATTGTCTTTATAATAAAATATCCCTGATCGAATGTAATATTTGGCCGAGTGGTGAGCTAACAAGGTTAATCCTTTATTTGAAATAATTATAACCACTTCAAGCCCTTATTTGATAAAATGAGGGCTCTTCAGGTTTTTATTTGAAATAAAATTCACTTCAAGCCATTATTTGAGAAAATAATTGTACTTCAAACCTTTATTTAGAACTTTCCAATAAGATTGCAATCAAGCAACAAAGAAGATATGATATAATTTGAAGATGAATCTTTATGAAATAATGAGATCATCATAAATTTATCTAAATACAAGGTTGTAAATTTAACAATTAGAATTGGAATCCTCTAAATTTACAAGGTAAATTTACAAACTAATAACTTTATCCCTTTTAATGGAGAAAACATTAGTATGTTTAACTTTAAACGGTGGAGATGTATTTTCCTTTGGGAAAAAAACCTCCAAAAATACTAAAATGAAGCCTATTGTGATACATTTATTCTGAATTTTTTTTTTTTTGGTGACAAAGAATCTCAAACTTGTACTTGAGTGACACACTTATCCTCTATCAAGGTTTAGTCAATAAAAACTATTCAAAATCTACCTACATGGATGACAAAAGGTAAATGATATTTACAAGGCGCCAAACTAAAGTAAATAAGGATGTCATTTTGGTTGGAAAATTATTTGACAGAATCTTGATGGAGGATAAATGTGTCACATAGATACAAATTTATAATTTTGGTGCCATATGAAAAAGTATGAATAAATTTTTAATGGGCAATGTTTGGAGTTTTCAGTGGTTTTTAATTTTTTTTTAATTTTTTTTCCTTTTCTTTTCTTTTTCCACCGGCCACCACCCCTTGTTGCTCCTCCTGCCATTATGGACGCGTCGCCTGACCAATCACTAATTCATTTCTCTCATTTGCTGATGCCAATTAATATGAACCACATTGAAGTTGTTGACGCTTCAACCATTGAGAGGCATTATATTTATGATATACTTTTCGCTAAATTTACAAGGAATCTCATTCCCTAAAAATCGTGACAAAAATATGATCCATTTTTTCTTAGCTTGATTAATAGAATAAAGGGTTAGTTATGCTAATATGGACGACGCAAGCATAAGGAAATTTTGAAATCTTGGTACCTGGATCATCACTGAACAAACAACTCAAAGTTTAGTGGGATGAGTGCTGGTTCAACTTATTTATCCTTAACAAAAGCATTCTGGTCACATAGGAAATTAACATTCATGTCGTATCTTCTTACATGATTTGCGAAGAGTAGAATAACAAAATCATTTCACTAGTACTTCATTTACAGAATTTTCTAATATAAAACATGTAATGTTCGAAACAAGATAAAATAGAATAGAATTAATCAAAAGCTATGAAAAGAAAACCCATCATCCTGCGTGAGTTTTGCTGCACGCATATGCCATTATCATCACGTTATTCAGCAATCTCTTGTTGATGTGTTGGAATTCTTCTGGAAGCCCTCTTCACATCGAGATTCCGTTGCCACCAAAAAAGAAAAATCGTATATAGTATCTCCTCACTGGAAACCGAGAAAAGAAGCCTTCGATCATCAATGACCTCTCCCACGATGACTTGGTCCAGAATAAGCTCTGTCTAGGACGATCTCTGATAGCAATGAACTCAGAGACTGGCCTCCTAGAGGTCTCACGGCTTCGACGTGCGAACTGTACGTGAGCATGAGGAGGAAGAAGAGGATCAAGAAGGCGTTAAGAGCCATGATGAGAGATTTTTGGGACCTCATCCTTCTTCCCTTTGCTTTTTCAGTCTTGATTTGTTAGGTATGGCTGGATACATACATGAGAACGAAGGGTAATATATAGATAAAAGTGGTTTGAAGAATCAAGAGGAGTTAGTGGCGTGTTCAAGAAAGGTATGCAACAATCTTTGACTTCTGGTACAAATTGCGGTCGTGTTGGCGGGTGAAGAATTTTGCCATTAATTTTATGGAGATTGATCCGACTTTGAATCCTCCTCAGTTTGACTATTTGAAAAGTAAGATTAACATTGAATATCTTGCACACAGAGAGAGAGAGAGAGAGAGAGAGAGAGAGAGAGAGAGAGAGAGAGAGAGAGAGAGAGAGAGAGAGAGAGAGAGAGGTAGGTAGGGTTGTGTTTAGAGAATGAGTCGTACGTTGTTAGAACAAAAACGGGGTTTGAATTTGGAGTGGAACACGAAGATTGCCTTTACACCACTTTACGTGCGCCATCTAACTTTTTCATATTGATAATGTAACATGAGTGCTAAGGTCAAATAGCGTAAAGCACATGGGCAGCAAAGGTCAATTGAGCTGAATAGTAAACGATGTGGTGCTTTACTGCTTTGGGCAATTCACGACGATCTTAACACGATTCATTCCATGTGTTTGAAAAGCGTCGACCGACAGACTCGACCCGCATGAATCGAGGTTCCTATAGAGGACTTCGTATGCATCGATTGAGCTGAAAAGTAAACGATGTTGTGCTTTGGGCAATCAACGAGGATCTTAAAGACGGTTCTTTCCATGTGTTTGAAAAGGGTCGACCGACGGAGTCGACCTGTGAATCGAGCTCCTGATAGAGGACTTCGTATGCATCGGCGACTGGGAAGTCAGCAGGGATAATGCGTGCTTGAGTTGACCGCTGCGAGGTAGGGCCTGCTTTGAGAATATTTTATTAGACTAATGAAAATGCATGAGATCGTAACGATTTTTCAAGCGAAAATTTGAATGCGTGGCCCATACACAAAAACCTAACATGAGTTGTCATGGGTCAATGTCGATAAGCACGGACTTATAGTGGGGTCAAAGGTAAAAAACAAAGCACATGCAATGGAAACTAGTAATTTTCAAAGAAGTAGTTGTCAAACGATGTGAAAATTAATGGATCTTATAATTAAATCAAGGCAAGAGAATGGAATCACCGGAAAAATCAAGGATGAACAATAAATAATATGAGAGATCTACGTGTCCCAGTCCAAGTATTGATACCTAATTCACTGGAAGACCCAATCAAAAATGATCCACTAAATGATTGGAGAATTATAGAGTTACAATTCTCAGGAAAAGTGTTAAAAAAATCATAAACCTATTGCATTTGTGCTAATCTTTAATGTTTTAATTGTGCCAATAATCTTAAAACTTTTTGACCCAATGCCAATTCATTCATTCCGATTAATTTTGACTATATACTTATGATGTGGACACTAGCTGGCCTATGTGGCATTACCGGCTTTGTGGTGGATAGTTTTAATAATATTTTAATATTTTTTGACATTTTATTATTATTATTATTTTTTTTTTGTTGACGTTTTTTCTTTCTTTTGCTGGTGACTAGCCTTAGGCCATGGCCAGGTGGGCTAGCCTTGCTTGGGTGAGGGTCGCTGTCCCCTACCACTTTTAATTTAAAGAGATATTTGGATTGTTGGTGTCACTTTTAATTTCTGAAAATACGGCCTCTAAAAAATAGAATTGGTCACTAAAAAAAATCAGCGAAAAGTTTTTAAAACAAGACTTTGAAGTGAGGATTTCTCAAAAGAGTTCTTAGAGCAGACATTATCTCAAATAAATCCCTGAAGTGAGTCACTTTATCTCAAATTACCCCGACTCACCGTTTGATCAAATCTTCACCGGAGCGTTTCGTTCTTATGTGGCACTTTACAAGACATGGCCAGGCGCATTTTCATCAACTGACTTTTTTCTTTTCTTTTCTTCTTTTTCTCTTTTTTTCTTCGTCTCTTTCTTTTTCTTCCGACCATTTTTTCAGTTTTCTTTTCTTTGCCACTCGCGGCAAATCCTCTCCTATTTTCTTGGGAAGAGGATGGAGGATCACGGCAAGTTCCCTTCTTTTTCGTCTGTTTGAAACTTTGTCTGAGCTTAAATTTCGTTTGTTGACTGATGATCCACATATTAAGCCTGTCTTTTCTTACTTTGCTTTAAATTAACATCTCTATTTCTTAACACAAGAAGTCATTGATTTTTCAATGTTGAGATTCCAACATCAATAAAATCCAGTCCGAGCGCGGGATATTTGCTAGGCGCTATTGATCTTAGTGTCATTTACAATGAATTTGTTTAATTTACTTTGTTTTTCTCAGAGGTGACAATCCGACCTCCTTGGTCATGGTTCCACGCATCATTCGTGTCAATTGAATTTAGTTTGAATTTAAGTTAGGACGGAACATGAAAGTGAGATTTATTTCACTTTTGAAATGTTGTCTAATTGAAGTTAGCGCAAAAATGATGATGATGACTTGAATTATAAATGAGGGGTCCACGTAGCGCGTGCACGATATCTTATATATTTAAGCCAAAAGTGCCTTTCGTCTCACTTCGGAAATGTCTCAACATTACCTTTACATCAAGGTACATACACATTAAAATTAATGACTACTCTCTCTACATCAAGTACCCATTCAATGCACATAAATTTAATAACTAACCACTATATTCACTCCATTCACATAAGTAATCACTTTTTTTTTCCTCAAAAAATTTATTCTCTTCATACATAACCATCAAGCCCATAGTCGTGTGGGTCAAAACTATGGCTGATTTTATTAAGGGTTAATACCACGAAAAACTCTAATTTGGTATGTTTGTAATAAATTTACCTCAAATTAATTTTTTGATCACTAAAAACTCTAAGCTGATACATTTGATGGTATGAGGTAGTTGATGGTATACTAGTTTGGGGATTTTACCCCCTGTTTACCACGTGTGTACTAATTTATGTTTTTTAATGGCATCGATCCAATTTAACAGAAATTAACGGATGGTAAATTTGCCACAAATCTACTAGTTTGAGGTTTTTTGTAGTTAAAAAAATTAGTTTTTAGTAAATTTATCAGATTTGAGGTTTTTCATGATGTTAACTTTTTTTTTTTAAAGAGAAAACCTCATTAAATTCTGTTTTTCCTACTTGGAATTGTCTTCAACACCACCGATAAACAAGAAAATATTCTTCCCATAGAACTTATCGAAGTGCAATCTTAGCACGCAAGCAACCTCATTCGGTCAACTTATTAGAGGAAACACAGAAAAACTTGTCTCTTCTTTATTTCAGCTTCCAAAATGTGACTTATAGTCAGTCCAAAGCTCATCAACGGTTTTTTCCGAGCAACGTGTGGAAATAGCCATCGCTCTAGTCGTTCGCCATCAGCCCACTCAGCTCCGCCACAAAATCGGTCTCGAGACCATTACAATAATCAAGAAAAAAAGCCGTGACGACGAAACCCTCGTCCCACTCTTTCGGGGTCAAACCGGCCTTCAACCTCACGTAATCTGCCACACCGTTAATGAGCCCGACCAGGGCATTCCCGCTGCCTTTCCACTGCCACACGCGCGTGGCCTTGTGGAACAGGATCCCAGTGAACTCTGCCCATGCGTCGCCGGAGTAGTTCTGAATGTAGTTGGTGTTGATGACGATTGTATTGTTGATGGTGCTGGAGACTATGGTTGGAGGAGCTGGGAGGAACCTCTGGACTATTAATGTGACTTGGTCATAGTCCTCTCCCTCCGCTTGTGTCTCATTGAACGTTAGCCAAATTAAGCTCGAGGTGGCTCTCAGGAGTTGCTTGGTGTAGAACACTCTGATCTCCGTCTGGAATCGGATTTGAAAAAGAAAAGAAAAGAAAAGAAAAAAGAGTTAAAAATTCTATTTTTTAAAAATAAAATAAAGTAAAATAAAAATACTTAAAAGAGGTGCACATAAAATCAAATCGGATTTTCTATACTAAGTAGAAAATATTTTTTTTCAATTTATTTTCAAATTACAACCAAAAACTAAAAAATATTATTATTTTAAAAAATACCACATTTTTCATGAAATAAATGAAGTTTCAATTTTTTAAAAAAAAATTGTAAAATCAATCCATTAATTTTGTAATTATATGGGAGTGTTTTAACAATATAACTTTCTTTTAAATCATAAGAAATCATTTTTTCTTTTTTTTAGATCTAGTTAAATATGGAAGTGTTCTAACAATATAAGCTATGTCAGGTATGGGTTGGATATAAGTAAATAAATTTAAATTAGTGACAAATTGGTCATAAACGAGTTAATGGATCAATTTGGATCGCCCAATCCACATTTGGTCTGATTCATCCGTTTGACAAGTCTAATCATGTAGAGGGAAAAACAGGCGGGCCCTAGGCTTAGGCCTTCGCTGGTGGAGTGTGAGGTGGCCGAGTGGTGTGATGTGGAGCCGAAACAGCCGCGAGGGATGAAGAGAGAGATGAAAGAGAAGTGACAACGGCAGAAATGAAAGGAAAAGACAAAATAAAGAACGAAGAAGATGAGCAGAAGAAAGAGCACAAAAGAAAAAAAAAACAGAAAAAAAAATTAGATGAAAATGCCCCCTCATGACTTTGGCCCTGTGTTGGTTCAGCTTTACAAATGGGCTTTGGGACTCTAAAGTCCCTTGGCCAAATGCAAACGCGTTTGGTTCGACTTTTTGGGCGACTTTGATAAGATGCAATTGCATCTCCAAAGGAGTCTAAGGGCCCTTAGCCCAAAGCAAGTCCGGAGGTCCTTTGGGAACTTGCATTTCCGGAATGCAAGTTCCGGTTACTATTCACATCACGATTACTGTTCATCCGTGAGGGAAACCACCGCACGTAGGCCGATGACCGCCGGCCAAGGGGGTTGCACGCGCTGGCGACCGTCGCCTGATGGTCGCCGGACCTCAGGTGATGCTTGGGTCGCATGAACCAAGCGACTAATGGCCTGAATCGCGCGACCCAAGCAGCCGCCGGAGGTCGCTCGACCTAAGCGGCCATCGCCTGGGGTCATGCGACCTAGGCCATCCAGCCGCTAGATCCAGCGGTCCGGTGGCCAGATTTCTAAAAAAAAATGCAAATATTTTTTTTTTGTTTTTTTTTTAATTTAATAAAAGTTATATACAAATGCAAATTTTACCAAATGGTATTTTGGCCAAAATTATATCTCAATGTAAATTTTACCAAACCATATTTGCATTTTGGAAAACTCCCTTCACCCAAAGGTATTTACATTTGTGCAAATACATTCCCCAAAAGCCGAACCAAACGGGCCCTTTGAAAGGTTGCTGCCAGGCAATATTTGGCCTATTGGTGTTCTCGAGTCTATATTGAGATCATATTGGTCATTTTTAAAGGCCTTATTTAAGTCACTCTAGGTCTCTTCCAAGAAAATGATATCAGTTTGGACCTCTATTTGAAATTGTCCCAAGAAAATATAATACATCTATCTTGATTTAATGAAGAATTTCGTAAGCGATATCCAGACAATATCGAACGCATGAACTATCCATTCCATATCCATTCCACTGGGGAAAATGGTTAGCTCTAGATTCCAAAATGACAGATTATTATGTGGCTGAGTAATACAAAACCAACAAAGGACAACTTTTCGCATGAATCTTACCGATAGTTAGGCATCCAACATTGGAGGCCTCGTAGATATCTTAGAATTTGATGTTTCTCTTTTGATCATTTTCTTGAATATAATTCTTTAGCACGATCCTCGGTCGGGCTACCCATTATAAATTGACAAGCTCTTAAATCTTAAACTCGCCAAATAAAAAAAATGTCTCGCACTCATTACTTGGGCGTCGCCCTCCTTTTCCTTGTCGCCTTCCCGCCAGCTCACGCGGTGAAGTACCGAGTCGTCGATCGGACCGGCTACATAACCGGATGAAACCGGTTCAAGACCGAAATCGGGTCTTTCTACACTAGGCAGCTCATGAGAGCCGCCTCAAGCTTCATTTGGCTGACCTTCAATGAGTCGATCGGCGAGAGGAAGGACCATGAACAAGTGACGCTGGTCATCCATCGCTTCCGTCCGGCCCAACCCACCCTAGTCTCGAGGACTCTCAAAGAAACCATTTTGATCAACGGCCGAGCACATCCAGAACTACCCTGGCGACGCAAGAATGGAATTTTCGGGAATCTTGTTCCACGAGATGACCCATGTGTGGCAGCAGTACGGGAACGGGAAGGCCCCTAGAGGCCTCGTCAATGGCATCGCCGACTACATGAGACTCAGGGCCGGGTTGGCCCCTAAGAAATGGGCTCAAAGGGACTCAGGTTTGCGCCAGAACGAGAGTTATGCCGTCACGGCCTATTTTCTCGACCATTGCAACGGCCTCAAGAATGGTTTCGTCGCTGAGCTCAACAGTTTGATGGAGGATGATTACAGCGATGAATTTTTCTCAGTGATGCTCGGCAAGACTGTTGATGAACTTTGGATGGACTATAAAACGGAGCTTGACTTACCGGCGGAGCTCTCGAAGGCTGAATAGATGATCAATCCCAAAGACTGCGTTTAAGCAATAAGTGCGTGCAACAAGAGCTTGTAGTATATGTTGTGCCCAAGTTGTCAAGAAGGCTTAAAGGGTTAAATGGGACCGAGACATTTTCATGTTGATCGGTTTCATTTATGGATATATATATCCACACAGTTTGCAAGAGAGACCACGTGCATTCGACGGTTGTATTATGTAAAATAAAATTCGAACTGTTGGAAATGTCGTGCAGCAACCTCCAAGGAGCCAACAGGCGGTGGTGACTCGAGCTTGGACCTGTTCGTGAGGAAGAAGAAACTACAATAATAGACTAAATTTTTGCTCGGCAACTCTGTTACCGTTCGTGAGTTATAAACAGAGAGAGATGAGAGACAATGAGAATGGCTGAAATGAAAGGGAAAATAATGGCAAGGAAAAGAAAGGAAAGGAAAAGAACCAAGAAGATGAACATAAGAAAGGAAAATGAAAGGAGAATGTTTTGGATGAAAATGCAATCGGTGACGACTAGAAAAGTTTGCCACCAACCACGATTTAGCTGGCAGATGAGCTCAAATTCCTATTTGATATTAACTTGGTCATCTCAGGACTTTATTTGAAACAAAGTGCACTTTGCACCATTCTAAGTTGTTATTAGAATTTTTTTTTTTTACTTTTTTTTTTAATTTGGGATATCTTTCAAAGTGATTGTAATTGGTAAGTTATAAGTTATGGATATTATAAAAATAAAATTTTCACTTAACATGTAAACTAATAATGTCCATATTGTAACCCACTGATCATATGATTTGTTTGACAAGGTTTGTCCAATCCGGGATGAAAGAAAACATGATAAATATTTATAATAATTATTTTCGGTACACTGCCTATGGAAACCCAAATTCCACAATCGGAAAACTGTATATGGAAATATTGGTTTATGTTGATATAGCTATCACAAAAAAGTTCAAGACAAAACAAAAGATGAATTGCACATATATGGAAAATAATTTCTTTTTTGGAAGATTAGAAATTTTTTTGTTCGAGAGAATCATATTGGAACGACTATTGTCATTCATTTTTATACTACTTGCTCATTATGTTCTATCAATTTTTTTTTATCCTCCGGCATGTTATTACCATTGCTCCACCATGTTTGGGAAGCGTTCATAAATTATATTACAATTTCTCCACGATGTTATTACGATTTTTTTTTTGTTTGCTCTATTTTTTGTGAGACAGCGCACGTAGATATGAAAAATTTTCAGAAAATTAAGTATATTGTATTATCAACCTATTATTTGAATATTATTGTTTCTCGAAGTAATGAGTCTAGGTGTATCATTTATGAACGATCAAACTATTAGATGAATTTGTTTAAAAAATACTATTTGATATATTATATGTAGGGTTCTTTATGCGTTAGATTATTCTTGCCACATGGTATAAATGTATATGATATCCATTTCTTTTACTCTACAATGCCAATTTACGTGCCACTTGAAATTACATATTTGATGAAAAGTGAATTTGGAAGATAGTTTTCTTTGGGGAAAAAGTAAATCACGTACTATTACGTGATAGAGATAGAGATAGAATCATATGTGAAAAAAGATTCATCGTAACACACTACATTATTTTGTGAAATTATTGACTCTGTTATGATTATGTTGGAAATTTATGAATATATGATAACTAGAGCAACAATTCATTTTATTTAACCATTTTTTTCTGTTTTATATTTCGAGATGTCCATTTGTATTGATAATTTGAGCCCTTAATTAAACCTTTTTTATGAGTTAATTTATCATTTCAATGTATGAGTTAATCTTTTGGTAACTATATCAACATCAAGTTTCCATTTATAATGCACAGTTGACTAAATCCGGATTCCACCAGTGGTAGACTGTACATCTCATGTATCGAAAGTTAAGCAAGAACAACCCCTTTTTTGCATAGAGTATGGGGTATTGTATTGAGCCTCTCGTCAATCTCTTTGTCACCTCTCGGTTTTTGATTTTGGGGCTTCCCCTCTCTTCTTTTATAATTATTTATCATATAATCTTTCATTATTCCGGCAAAAGAGAATAGAAATTCTGAATCTACTAGCGATCTCTTTCTTAAAAATGCATAATTTTCTTTGGCGAATATTACTTTTATTTGGTTTTGCCAAAGCTTGGTCTAATTATTCTAGAGGAATGTTATACTACATATGTTTGTACAACATTCACCAAAGTGTGCCTTTTTTCCTTTTTCTTAATGATGAGAAAACTCACCTTATGATAGATATACACTAGACTTATAAAAATACCCAACTAATCTTGTGATCAAGTTAAGGTGTGAACGCGAACATGGATAGGTTGCCCACGCCAAACATGGCATTGATAACGCGTTATGGTATGATGAAGTGTACCGGTAGAGTAAGGAATCAAATTAAAATAGATGCCTTCGATTAAATTGGCTTTTGGAAAAAGAGAGATTGAAACTAGGGTTTGCTTGTGTGTGTTAAAGGCCAGCTAAATTTTCTTAAAGAAAAAAATAAATATGAAAACCATCTTCAACTTTATTTCTCACATAAAATATATTTCTCACGTTTCAAAACCTTCAAATATCATCCACACTTTTACAATATAATTTAAGTTGCTCTCACCTGCACATAATTTACCAAATTGCATTTTTATTTTCCAAACTACTCATACGTCCATAAAATTAAATACCCATCCACGCTCTCCAGCCTCCCGCCATTCAAGAGGCTTGCTTTGTAGGACACACCGACCACCACGTCTCCCCCTCTCCACTCATGCATCATTGTTGTCCCCTCAGCTCACGACCATGGCTGCCAGGGCCGAGCTAGGCGATAGATCTTGTGCGGCTCGCTGGTCTTTTGTATAAGCTCACAGTCTCTGTTAAAATATATCGAACTCGAAAAAAGAAAGTTTCCTAATTCAAGTAGGTTTCTTATTTTAAATAGGTTTTTTAATTGAATGGTTTTCCTAATTGGAGAAGATTTCCTATTTTGGATCCAACTATTGTCTATATATAATAAGGGGATGTTCTTTGTGAAGACTATCAAAGAGGAGCTTCTACTTGTGAATTGCACCCTAAAGATATAGAGTTGTTGAAGCGCCGTTTCGTTGAGTGCTTGATAATGGGCTTTCTTTGTGTAATTACACCAAGTGCTTATATGAGTTGAAGTCGATAAAATTATTGTGGTAAGGGTTTGTGTATAATTCCTTGATGAGATTGAGAGATTATTTCGTGAGAAATTGTGGGGCTAAATACTGCATGAGTTATTGAGTGTAATTGGGGCTTGAGAAATACTGAGTGTTTGAAGAATTTGAGTGTGTAATTTCCATTGTATAGCTTGATCTATCATGTTGCTACTCTCTCCATAAATGTAGGTCACTACGACTAAACCACGTAATTCTGCTGATGAATTTATTTTCTTGTTTTATCTTTTTTATTATTTGATCACTCGTTTTATGTAACAATTGTTATCAGAGCCAGAAGCGAATCGATAATGATAGAAGAAGGAAAAATGAGAATCAATAGATTTGACAAGAATGATTTTGATTTCTAGAAGATATAGATTCAAACTTCTCTTTATCAGATGAAATTGCACTTGCTCTTGTCTAGGGAGAAGCAAGAGACGATGAAACAAGCTGATTGGAAATTGCTGGATAGACGAACTACAGGTGTTATTTGATTGACGTTGGCTCGTAATGTCGTGTTTATTGTGAAGGAGAAAACCACCGCTAATTTGATGAAAGTCTTGTCGGATATGTGCGAAAAGCCCTCTGTGATCAATAAAGTCTATTTGATATAATGTTTGTTTAATTTGAAGATGAGCGAAAATACGTTAGTTGCAGATCATATCAATGAATTCAATGTGAATTGTTAGTCAATTGAGTTAAGTTGAGATTGACTTTGAAGATGAGGTTTGTGCTTTGATTTTGTTACTCATGTTGCGACTTTCCCCTCTTTCTTCATGAGACACTCACCATTTTTTATACTAACTGTATACGTCTCCATATATGGTAAGAAACTCTGCTCCTTGATTCCTGAGATTTGAAATGCCTTCATTGTGATATTTGTTTCCTTTTAAGTTTCATTCAGTGGAATATTGTGATCAATCGTCAGTCGTCTCTTTATTTGCTTGCTCAAATTGCTCCTCTTAGCATGGCCGAAAATACTGGATTGATTGGTCTCTTTCTTTCTTTCATAATCTTTTCCTTTTCTGCTTCACTTATATTGCAGTGAATGTGTCCAGATTCACTCATTGTCATTTACGATTTCACGGCCAGCATTATCTCTTTATTCCTTCCCTTAATTTCCTCTCTTCTCAATCTTTCCAACCGACTTTTCTTGGTTGTATTGCCTTGCACATGAACGTCCATTATTAGCTGAGTGAGTGTCAATTCTTTGCATATATTACTTGACAAGTCTCATTGATTCCTCTCTCACTATCTTCACGATTTCATTGCAACAGCCCAGACCTTCCACGAACACTTTGATTTCTTTCCTTTATTTTGTTTGTCTTCACCGATTTGTCTCTCAATTGCTACACTTTCTTTTCCTTTCAGCATGAATCTCACCGATTGCAATTGTTTATTTCTTTTTGGCTGAGAATATCTCCCTCATTTCTTGTCCACATATGTAATATGGCTTGATTAGGGAAGGGAATTTCTTCTAACATCGATGAATACAACCAACTTTTCTTCACCAAGTTCATGCACTAATGAGATTTCGAACCCCTCATTGTGTAGGCACGTTGGTTTACGAAATGCAAATACTATGAGATATTGATATTTTTGTTCAAGAATTGAACTCAATCCCCAAATTTTCATGTGATAAATGGCTAAGAAAAAATCAAAATTTAGGTGTCAACAATCGTCGTTGCTTGATAGTTGGAATACTACTATTAGTAATTCCTCTAGGTCAACAAGCTTGACATTTGATAGGGTTTGAGATTTAATTATGAGTTAGGACATTCGTAGAAGAGAATATGGTGAACTTGTATCTACTACTTTAGTATGTGAAAGAGGAAGAATTAGTACTCATGTTAGTAGGGAGTAGTATAAATATGAATAGATGTAGTCAATCTAGGACTGGTGGTATTATCTATTAAACTCGTGGTAAGATGGGGCATCTTAAAAGAAATTGCCTTAAGCTGAAAAACGAAAAAGGGTAAGGGAAAAATAGTTAATTTTGCAGAAGATGTTGTAGCTGTAGTTGATGGTAATTCGAATAATGTCGATTTTATCTTATCTGTCACTAATAATTCGTCTTTTGATGGATATAGATTATGGTTATTCTTTTCATGTTACACCAAATGAAAACTGGTTTACTACTTATCAATGCATGGATATTAGTAAAATATAGTTTGGGAACATCGCTGAATGCGATGTTGTAGGTTTTGGAAATATTAGAATCATAATGCATGATGGTATTGTTTGAACATTGATTGGAGTAAGATATGTTTTAGAGATAAAGAAGAACTTTATTTTCTTGAATACCTTGGATGCAGTCGGGTATGGATATATTTCAGAATGTGAAACGCATAGTGGCTTGTATTAGTTTCAAGGTGAGATAGTGACAAATTTCAGCGCAGATACGTCAAATCATCTGCTTGAAAGTCTGAATTATGACATATGCATTTAAGGCATATTAGTGAGAAAAGCCTGAAGGTTTTAAGTGAAAGAAATCTATCATGTGATTATATTGCTAATGAACTGAATATATGCAGGTGTTGTGATTCGGATAAAAAATGAAAAGTGCAATTCAATACGACTATCAAAGAAACCATAGAAATTGCAAAGTTAATTCACTTAAATGTTCGTAGATTGTCGCAATTTCTTTCGAAGGAGAGTGCTAGATTTATGCTAATAATTATTGATGACTACTTGATGAAGACATGGGTATTTGTGCCTAGGAACAAGTTTGATTTTATTGTCAAGATCATATAGTTGAGAGCTTTGATTGAAAAGGAGGTTGGTAAAACAATTAGGCATGTGCGGATTGATAGTAGTATGGAGTTTTGCTTGAAACTGTTAAATGAATTCTACATGAAGGCATGATGAAACTTGCACTAATGCCAATGAACCACAACATGTTGTGGAATTGATGAACAAAATGTTACTAGAGATAACCCATAAAATGCTCGCTAGTGTTGGTATGGCCAGGAAATTCCTAGCGGATGTGCTTAGTATGGTGAGCTATCTAATAAATAGATTCATATCGATTGCGATTGGATGTCGGACTCTCGAAGAAGTGTAGTCTGGTAACATTACTAATTATTCTATTCTTAGAATATCTGGTTGCTTATGTTATGTTCGAGTTAATGATGGTAGGCTTAATAAGAGGGCACAAAAGTGCATGTTCCTAGGCTATGCACAAGGTGAGCATGACTATCGATAGTGGTGCACATAATTAAATTCACCTATTATCAGCAGAGAAGTTACGTTTGATGAGTTTCCAATATTTATAGCTAAGAGAGATTTTAGCAGTATCACGAGTATTTAAACAGTGTTCAACTTGAGGTGGAGTTGCAATTAGAAATTCATAAGATAGTGAGTACTAATGTAGTAGTCGACATGAATAGTGCTAGTAGCGAGGTGGAGCCTATAGAGACAAGAGTTGTTGTAACTGCTACTATTGACAAGGTATGTGTTCAATTTCCTGATAGGTATGAATGTAACAATAGTTTTGTTTTATCTGTGGATAAGGAGGTTGTGTTAGAAAATTCTTGCGAAGCAATTAAAAATGAATGTAGAGTTGGTGTTCTAATGAGGTCTATGGTTGTGGCGAAGTATAAGCGAGTCTTGGACTTGGAAAATATCTATGGTAGTTGAGCCCGTTAGGGGCTATGGGAGAGTAGTGACGAAATTCGAATTTTTAGCAAAGCGATTGTGACTTGACTCAAACATCGAGCCATGGTGGAGATTGTTAAAATATGTTTCGAGGTTAAGCTCAAAAGAGGAAAGTTTCCTAATTCAAGTAGGTTTCCGATTTTGAATAGGTTTCCTATTTGGAGAATGTTTCCTATTTTATGATCCAATTCTTGTCTATATATAATAAGTGGATGTTCTTTGTGAAGACTATCAAAAAAGAGCTTCTCGATTGGTGGTGTTTTGCCATTAGGGGTAAGGAGAGAGAAAGTGCTAGGGAAGAGCATGGGAGAGGGGTTTTTGTATAGAATCTTGATGTATATGAGGGCAAATGAGTCTTCTTAGGTTAGAGAGATGCAAAATGTGGATTTTCAAAGTAAAAAGTGTATTTGATATGGAGAGCAAAGCTAAGAACAATATTTGATATTATCACTTTTATAAACAATAGGCCAAAATGGATTAGGCGTGCATCTGAATTTGGAAGCAGGAGAGGTTTGGGATTAGTGTCGTGCACCTGATATCTAGCACTTTCTCTCATTTGGGGATGCTATCCTACACTTTATGAGAACTAATGTGCAAATCTTTAGAACCCTTACCCTTTCCCTTACTATCTCCACTCCTCTATCTCCAGCTCTACCTTCGCCACCCCTATCCTTGTCGTTGCACCTTCGCACTTGCTTCTCGTATTTGCTCCTTGCTAATCATTAGGCTTGTCAAAATGGGTTATAGAAGCATTTCTTAACCCATATTTGATGAGATGAGTTATTATATGGATTGATTATGTTTGGTAGATGAGTCATAAATGGTTTAGGATAGTAAAACCAAAATTAATATGAGTGTTAAATGGGTTTACAACTTATTTAAATTTAATCAATCTCTATGGCTTTCTTTTCACTCTCTCTCGCTCTCACTCGATCTCGTGTTGGCTCACTCTACGCTCACTAGATTTATATTGCATAGAAATAGGTCAACTTAGATCAGCCAATTTTTGATTTGATCCAAACTTGATCTGACTACTAATCATCCTTCTCGACGTCGTCTCGCCACAGCACCGAGGTGCAGCTGCCCGTCCCTTGTGGCCACCCATCACTCTCAATCGAGAAAAGAACAAAGGGGATATGGGAAGAAAGAAAGGAAACGAGGAAAAGAAAAAGACAAACAAATAAAGCGGAGAAAAGACAGATGAGACACCTGGCTCTTGAATTTGATAGATTGAACCAGTCAAAAGAAATAAATTGCAGATGCTAATTTACATCACCTCATAAATTTTAAAAAAAAATTGTGACAAGAACTCGCTCATTGAAATTTCTAAGCTACGGTCGCCAAACGTTTTGATATTCTGTGGATATGCTCACGAACTTGTCGAAGAGAGACAATTCAAACCAGGATTTCTTCCGCACGTCTCATCAGCGATCACGCATCCCTTGTGGGGTAGGTCGCGACAGTCCCCCTTACGACCGAGCACAAAGACTTCCTTGTCCGACATGCGAGAAAACAGTTTACGAGACAGGAAACTTCTCGTGTATAAAGTTCTAAAGGAGCATTAACAATACGAGCAAGAGAACCCCCTAGCACAAGACAATCAAAACAATGGCTTTTTCATCCTATTTCTTGCTCTCTTCTGTCCTGATCGTTGCATCGCTAAATAAAATCTGGGCCGTCGAGTACTCTGTCTCAAACGCAGTCCCAAATAATGAAGGCGGTGCAATCTTCGCAGATCGGATTGGAGATGCATATGCCCGGCAGACGATGATGGCAGCCACCGACTTCATATGGCAGGTCTTCCAGCAAGCGACTGCAGCTGACCGGAAAGATGTGCCTCGTGTGAGCT
Source organism: Eucalyptus pauciflora (assembly GCA_007663325.1). NCBI lineage: Eukaryota > Viridiplantae > Streptophyta > Magnoliopsida > Myrtales > Myrtaceae > Eucalyptus > Eucalyptus pauciflora. The sequence goes on along the minus strand of VMYD01000194.1, from coordinate 759,396 downwards.
TGATCATCGATAACTTATATGACATTGCAGCCACAGCAGGCAGTGAAATCCATTTCAGTGCTAACTATCTCAGCAAAAGGTAAAGAGTGATGAGATAAAGAGAGACAAATTCAAAAGATTCAAGGGTTTTTTTATGCTTGAATATATTTTTCATGTGACAAGGATAATTAGCATTTACATGTAGTTGTCTAACTTTTCTCTCCTCATTTTCTTTTGGTTAAAGAAAGCTAACGATATCGACAGTTACGTTGATTAAGTGCTACCAATGTCCAATTGTAGAATTCATTCTATTATAACGATTTCTGACATCTAGATAACGTTAATTAAGAATATTAGCTTCTTCATTGTCGGCGCGCAGAACTAATGTACTTTAGCCTCTCTCTATATAGGAGATGAAACGAAATTTTGTTAAAATATAGGTGATAAGGAAGAGTTCACCGGTGTGATGTACCACGAGATGACGCACGTGTGGCAGTGGGACGGAAGAGGGAACCCGACCTTTGGAAAAGTAATCGAGGGAATTGCCGATTTCGTGAGGCTGAGGGCGAATCTCGCGCCAGCGATGTGGCCGAGGCGGGGGAGTGGGGACAGTTGGGGCGAGAGCTCCGCCGTGACGGCCTATTTCCTGGATTACTGCGAGAGTCAGAGGAACGGGTTCGTGGCGGAGCTGAACAGGAAGATGAGAGATGGCTATAGCGACGACTTCTTCATGCAGTTGCTGGGAAGGTCGGCTGATCAGCTGTTCAGCGAGTACAAGGCCCGGTATGGAGGGGGGACTAAGTAGAGATATGCTGCTGTTTCCACAGCTTTGTTCTATGAACCATCCATGAGAATAAAAACCTTGATAGGTCAAATAAATCATGAATTTGAGTGATAAATTAAGGATAACGCTTGTTCCGTGTCCAGGCTCTTTTGGTGAATTTTTTCAGGTATATCGTCTTTTACGCACTTGCCTAAGCTCTTTTTCTCGTATCGGGAATGGTCTATCCCTTAGTTCCTCTCAATCTATGTTTCTTAGATTGGACTTGGATAAATGACACGTGCAATCTATTTTTTCGATACAGAAATTCATCCGAGTGAGTATAGATATCACAAACTTGGTGATGCAGACTGAGTTAGATAAGAGATAAACACACTGATGAGTGTGCTACTCCTGGACTGTAACCATAAGCTTATCATTTCCATTTATGAAAGCCTACTTTATAATAAAGGCGAACGACTATCGAATTGGTGCTTGCTTAGACACACGCCACAGACACAGAGAGAGGAGAGAGAGAGAGAGAGAGAGAGAGAGAGAGAGAGAGAGAGAGAGAGAGAGAGAGAGAGGTTTTTGATATGGTGATCGGCGGCAAAATCGGGGGTTAGGGAGTGACAATGCAGAGATTTGTAGGAACTCAGCTGTTTCAGAAGGTTAAAATATCGAAATGAATTCCTCAAATGATAAGACAAGGTGGTAACCAATTAAGTTGGATCTTACTAATGAATTCACAAGACCTCACTCATTGGCTATAGCACTTTAAGGTGTCACAAACCCCCATCACTTAAACCATCAATGTGCTTGATATTATTGGCTTATACTTTCCATCAACAATACCACTATGAGATGCATGGTTCAATACGTTCATGTCTCCTCTACTGTCATAGAAGCCTATCAAGAGAATCTTTAAGTGATTTCAACACACTAAACCACGTAGCAATTTCTCCAATTTTACGGGTGATTTCTGTTCATTCGAAGCAAAGATATGAGATATCAAATTATATCAATCACAATATAACGAGTCCTATTAAATTGGTTTCATAAGTTCACAGAAACTGAATGAACACGATGATAAGACGTGAGGAACTGTTCAAATGTCGTCTTTAACCGGGAATGGTCTTTGATAGCTTCCCAACCAGAATACGGTGAGTAGTCGACGGCTACAATTCATCAAATCACGGGTGGCTGCTCGTGGCCTCCGTGTCTCCTACGACATATTCTCAAGGAAATGGGACAGAGGTTGAGCTTTTTCAACATTTCAATCACGCCCTTATAATCTCCTAGCTTGAAAAGCTCCTCACAATTCCAAGATTAGGGCTAACATGTGCTTTAATATCATGTGCTAGACGTTAACATGTTAATGTGTAACTTACCGATAAGAGATTAGTGAGAGAGAGTTCCCTTCAAATTTAGATTGATGGAGACATAGTCCCTAAATTTTAATCAATCTGACGGCTCGCTTTATTTCCCACCAACAGCATAGGTGCGCCGTATTCATTTCGAGCAGCCTCATTCGCAACTCCTGACGTCGTGTCACGCGAGTTTGGGCTGCTTACCTGAACTAATTACAACATTTCCAACATTTCTCCCTCCACTCGGATTAAAGAACAAATTAAAAGCCAAGCACAGACACATTTTATACCCGAAACCACGTGGATATTATATGGGGTCCATACGAAGCAAGGGTTAAGATATATGAGCTCACATATATCATATGCATCCAAGGAAATATCTCTAACGGGGGTGTTAGAGCAATTTTGAAATTTGCTCATGTCAGTGTTGGTTGTGCCACATTAGTCTGTTAGCATCCATAAAAACATTATTTGGTCAAAATTAGCCACAATGACTGAATTGGCTCTAGGTCAAAAGGTTTATGACTAAATAAAATATTTATAATTAAATTGGTACCAATGCAATATCTAACACTTTTCTCCCCATTATCCACCGCTCATTTATCTTAGTAAACCGGTTTACTAGTAGTATTGGGTTTTAATATCTTATACTTATCCATCGGTGTGTACTAATATCCCATGTATATTGATCTGCATTTTTCTACGACATCAAGTTATTTGAAAAATAATTTTGATTGGTAGAACTTAGCCTGGGTTACTGAAAAACGGTCACAAAACCAAACTCCAAAGATGGTTGTTTGTGTTACACAAACACATTATGGTTTATTTATGTCAAGTGCAAGAACTTCTTTCTTTCTGTTGCGAGAGTTGAAAGCTATTATTATCTTTTAAATTTTTTGTGACCGTCTATATGAGCTATATTACGAATGGGTGGTGGTGAATTAGTTTTAGACATGTGATGGGAGTGTGATTTATTTTTACTTTCGAGAGTGTCGAATGAATTTTGGATTCTCTGATAAGAGTAACATAGTTTGATTCATGTGCAAGAATAGTGTTACTTGTTTGATGCAAATAAATTTCATAGAAAAAAACTCGTGTAAGTACAAAAGATTTCAGGACTAAAATATCAATTTTCAAATTTCACGGATGGCTTACAAAGTTAACCAAAATTTTATATAATTTAATTGTGGATGTAGTTTTCTTCTTATTGAAATTACTTCATGTTTGTTATCTTCATTACTATAAGCGAGCAAGCATTTCTCCTTCGTTTGATCTCCCCATAGAGTGAGAACAACCCCTTGATATCTGGTATCTCTTCATTGTGAAATAACCTTGCTCAAGGTACGACTTTGCTAATAACGATAAATGCAAAGGAACTGGGGCATCAACCATACGTCTCATTTGACAGAATGACGACCTTGCACTTGGAAATTGGTTTGCCAGGTCCGATCCTCGTGCATTCGAATACCGGTTCAACTTCTTCAAGAACTCCAATCAGTTCTGTGTAGAAATCTCACTTATTACAAAGATGCAGGTGAAAAGGACATTTTTACAATATATTACTGGTAGCATTTCTATAGTCATACCTATTAATCGTCTGTATGAACATACAATCAATGATAGTTGAGAAAATTTGACAAACTGATATTGAAGCCGGTCAGCCTTGCGCTTCATCACTCCTTGATAGTATCAAGTTGATACCGACTAACCTCACCATAAGGACCAACCAGAAAAGAAAAAATGAAAAAACTCACCACGAGGAAGTATAACAGGATATTGCATTTGATCATCAACCACAGTAATGCCAGACTCGCTGAATGCGCGGGAACAACTTCATCCCGTTCTATGAACGCATTAGGGTCATTGTGTTCCACCAAAATGCGGCAACTTGTTCTGCAGCAGGAGTGTCATAGACTCTGTGGTCCAGCTTCGCATCTCTTCGTATTCAACTTCACATACAGGCAATGAAACTTCTTCTAATGGGCACGGTACTCTGGCAGATGGAGTCTTGGACAATATCAACATCAGTAAGCGCTAACCTACTGATGTTGATGTCGACATCCTTTAGCATCCTCAACCTATTTTGCAGCTCACTGTCGATATCACAGAAGTAAAGCTGGAAATAGCACAATTCATTCGTAAATGGAACCAATATGAAAGATCACGACAACCATGGTCGTGCACACAGAAATAGTGTAGATAGATTTTAAAATTTTCACATAGCGAACCGAATCCATGATCCCGTGAAGGACAGCAATCTCTTTACCACATGCCAACAGTGTCGGCGGTACAAAAGGTAAAGATAAAAGCAAAGAAGCGCCGCGATTTATGGCGGCCGAAAAGGGGCCGATTCCAATAGCAACTATATTAACACACAGCGCCGCGGCTGTCCACAGAAATTTAGATCTTGAACGTCCACATTCAAAGTCAACGAAGACTTTGTCCCTTTTTTTTTTTTGTAGACTTTGTCCCTTTCGCCCGCCCTCTTTTGCGCTCTCTTTTGCTGTGCTTTGACCTATTCAATCTTCACAAACGATACAAACAGATACAGGCAACAAGCTTTACTTCGATTTAGTAGAGACTAAGGAGGACACTTGGAAATTAACAGGCTATAGCCCCTTGGCTCGGTCTGCTTGTTGCTCTGCTTTGACCTATTCAATCTTCACAAACGATACAAACAGATACAGGCAACAAGCTTTACTTCGATTTAGTAGAGATTAAGGAGGACACTTGGAAATTAACAGGCTATAACCCCTTGGCTTGGTCTGCTTGTCTACTTATACGCTGTCTTTCTCGCCTTTAATAATACAGGAGCTGAAACAAATATAAATTTTTCTTAAACTTTAGTAGCATAAAAACGTTCGCGTTACGATTTCAATATTTATATCCTTCGACAGCTTTAGATGACTAGGTACGGAAAGCAGGTGGATATAGCACATCCACTTGCGGTACTAAACAATATACAGACATGAAAACTTCCGCGTCTGACCAAATTATCATGGCCTTCGCATCACAAATTTGACCGTATGGACCATGCATCATATTGCAGTTTCCTCTATAAATAGACAATGTTGGACAACAGTTTTGATGGGCACAGCACAAACCAAAAGTACTAGAAAACAACTGTCTAGCCTAAACTATGTCGACCCAAATGCTCTTCCTCGCTATGCTAGTCATCCTCTCGTCTTCCATGCAATCCCATGCGGTGCAATACACCGTGACGAACAACGCTGGTAACACCAACGGCAGTGTCCGCTTCACAAGGGAGATCGGCATTCCGTACAGTCGCAAGACTTTGACAAAGGCCACCGGCTTCATATGGAGGCTCTTCCATCAGAACGTCCCCGGGGATCGTAAGAGCGTCGCCAAAGTGAGCTTGTTCATAGAGAACATGGCCGGCGTCGCGTACACGAGCAACGATGAGATCCACGTGAGCGCTACTTACCTCGGGGGGTTCTCGGGGGACGTGAAGAGAGAGTTCACGGGGGTATTGTACCACGAGATGACGCACGTGTGGCAATGGAACGGGGCCGGGCAGGCCCCGGGCGGGCTCATCGAGGGGATCGCAGATTTCGTGAGGCTCAAGTCGGGGCACGCGCCTGGCCACTGGGTGAAGCCGGGCCAGGGCAATAGGTGGGACCAGGGTTACGACGTCACGGCCCGCTTTCTTGACTACTGCAATGGCCGCAAGAAGGGGTTTGTGGCCGATCTGAACAAGAAGATGAGGACTGGTTACAGCGATAACTATTTTGTTGACCTGCTAGGCAAGAGCGTTGACCAGCTCTGGAAGGACTACAAGGCCAAGTACGCTACCTGATTACAGTCGACCCCTGTTCGAGAGATGTACGTGCTTGATTAAAATAAAACTTGCTTAACAAGCGCATTCATGAAATAAAACATATTCGAATCAAATTTGGATTGTTAGCAACTTACCATGATTAGTGTTTACTTTCGGCCGTTTGTGCATATATCTAAACGACAAATCTCTCAAATTCGGATCAAAATTGTGGAAATATTTTTCAAATTGCGGATTTTACACGAAACATGCAAAGCTAGCTACTAGCTCCTCTCTCAAATTAAGCTACTCATGGTGGTTGCAATAGAACGGTTCCGTATATTATTGTTGATTAAGATAATCCCGTACTTTTCCACTATAATCGAGGTCGGCATAAGGACTGGTCCAAATTCAAAGTCAACGGAAACTTGTCCTCCCTAGTCAAGGACGAAACTAAATAATAATAAATGTGTATAATTACTTTATCTTTCAATGAGACCCAAACACATATGTCACTACACGAAATGTTAAATCCAATCATTAGATTAGAGAAGATTAGAAAATATCTTGTTGTGAGCTAGTCTAACAATGTTGGTCGAGGTAATTTTATCTCGAAAAGCCCCATCAAACTATAGCCAAGCGACGACCAATCCATTACCATGAAATCACATGTTGAACAATTCAGGGTGTTGTCCAAATTAGTTATAATCACCTTTACCGTCCTCTATAAATTGTCTAATTAGTTCAACAACATTCTCCAAGCGCCCCCCCCCCCAAAAAAAGAAAAGAAAAGAAAAGAAAAACCTAGACCCTGTATGTTCTCTTCCTTGCTACGCTTGTGATCCTTTCATGTACCATGTAATCCCATGATGTTGACTACTTATGTGAACATCCTTTAGTATTCTCAATCTATGTTGCAATTTGTTGTCGATGATAGAAAATCCAACCCAAAAACTTAAACTGATAAGATGATACTCCAATACCTCCATGCAAGCCGAATTACGAGCAACGGGTGATGTTCGGGAAAATGGGTATAATTTTGTCGATTCAGATCAGAATAACCTGATTCCAAAGCTAAAAGGACGGAGACTCGAAGATCTACAACTTTCATGTTTTTACTTTTCTCATATAATCACTGTAGACTTGTTGAATTTTGATGGAAGTGAGTAAAACAGGAATAGAAAAAATGAAGAAAATGATAGAAACTTCAATGGTGCTCTTCTAGGTCTCCAAGAAAGTTGAAATGGTATCAATTCTTCGAGATTGATGGCTGCAACTCTTTGAGGATGCAAACTTTAAAAGCTTCAACTCTTCTAAGACGGAGTGAAAACTCTGCTAAGTTTTAAGGAGTTTGAACCCTTCAAGGTTCAAGATAATTGCATTAAGCAAATTTTCATTAATCAAATTCATCTCCCATTTACAAAGGTTCGATGGCTTCTTATAGTGAAAACAAGAAAATACCAGATTCAAACCTAGAAACTAGTGATCATTTATGTGCTTAGAAACTATAATCTATTAAATGTACAATATTTCCAACGCTTGTGATTTTTTCAAAGAGTCTTGATGCAAGTTTCGATGCATGAAAAATAACAAGTCTTTATGACAAAGTCAAAGATGAGGCCTTATTGATGAGGGAGTTTTCAATGAGAGTGTTGTCGATCTTGAATGCATACCAACCTTCTTAGTTGAACAAGTTGGTTTTCAACACGGGCTGCATCATAAAGCTAGAACTAGTGTGGACCATTCTTGGACAGAACCAACGAAGGAAAATTATAATAAGCTTGGCCTTATGCACAAAAATATTTTAGACACCTTTTCACTATCCAGATTCGATCGTGCACCGTAAAAAGGTTGTTGCGACCCGATTTTTCGGGTGTGAACCACCTAAAATTAGGCTAATGGATTGTTAAGCCTAAACTTAACTCGGGCTCTCCCAAGCCCATACCAATTCGCGACTTAGGTTTGAGTTCTTAACATGCAAATGATTTTCAATTAGGAGTCGCCACTAATCTATTTTTGGTGGGTCGATTAGAAACCCAAGTAAAGCAACGGGAGATTTACTTTACTCCTACGAACCAGAGACTATGGGTACGGGGACTTGGTTACAATAGATTTCTCTAATGCCCTTTCGGTACCATTCTTTAGAAAAAATGTTTGGCAAGCAGCTTGAATTGATTTTAAATTTATTTCTCTAACATGTGAGGTGATCATGCGGGTGCGCAATCCATCAATTTAACACCCAAGAAAGCAATGGATAAATTACAAACTTACCTCAAAGCAACAAAAGCATCTGCGTTGTTAGATCAAAATTCACATCAGCAATCCTAGATATGATTTCTAATTAACAAGCAATCACTCAATCTTTTTTGTTTTCATTTATTCAATGAGAATCATGCGATGCAATGTTATTAATCTAACATGAGTTGATATGACATGGTAACATGACCTAAACTATATGACATGAGTAAAGGTAATTTCTAAAGAAATGCAATAATTAAATATGCAATCTAAATTAATCAAATAACCTAACTCTAATGACAGGCAACTTCTAATTAAATGAACCTAATAATAATCACTAAATGACATGCACTTCATGAACCTAATTCTATATGACGTGCACATGAATTTTCTATTCTAGAAAAATGCAACATATTCTAGAAATTGAAACTAATTTATCCTAAGACAAATTTTAATGAAATTCGAAATTAAGGAAAATGCAAAATATAATTATCTAGATTAAGATTCTATCTAGTTTATATTAAGGATCGGGTCAGACTAAATCCTAATTTAAACTAAGATATTATCTTAACCTAACAAGTTCTATCCTAAGATGCAAAAATAAATCTAAACTTAAAATAAAACACTTAATTTATTCTAAAATGCCATGACGTGCAAATAATGCATTAATTCCTAATTTTTATGAAATTCGAAATTAAAATTAAACATGCAATTTAGATAATAATAAAAAACTAACATCCTAAATGAATGCACTTTTTCTTTTTCCTTTTCATGACTCAAAATAAAATTCTTAATCTAAACATGCAAGATAATAAAAACCTAATCTAACTCAGATTTGATTTTTTTTTTACGATAACAAAGTCGATTCAAATAACACGATAGCACATCCAACAAGATAAGATCGATATCCATAAATTGACGAACCATATCTCGCGCATGAGATCGGGTTGGCCAAACTTAAACAAAATCGCGAATCGAATCTCGAGCGTGAGATCGGATTGGCGATTTTTCCGTGCGATTGCGAGTCAGATTTCGGGCGCGAAAATCGAACTGTCAATCATATGCACGTTATGAAATTGGGAAAATTTCACAACTTATAAGACTACTCGAGACTACGGATACCTCAGCATATCATCAACAAACATATCAATAAGGAAACAGAATTTTCGGAAATCAAAATAGACAAAATTTTTACCTATTCAGAATATCTGCTTTCGAATTTACGACTTGCGATTGGTGAGTGATGGATGGGCGGTTCATGGCAAACGCGGCAACGTCGGACTTCACGGCTCAAGACAACGGGACGCCATGGGATAGCGACTCGGTCACAAAGGAGCAACGATGATCGTCAACAACTCACGGTGCAAGGGTGGTGAAAATCTCCAATGGCAATTCATCGTTGAAGCAATAGCAACAGAATAGTAGAAAAGAGGCAATTTGACTTTGAAGACTTCTTTTGCAATGGGACGTTCAGACTCTTCAAGTGCGGGTCTCCTCCTTCAAGTGCGGAACGTCCGTTCTTTCTTTATTCTCTTGTGGCCGTGTACGAATTGTGTAGCCTCCAAAACTTCGTTGTAGTTGATCACGACCAAGCGGGAAGTGAACGCCGTGGCTCTATCATCGAGGAGGATCACTTTGATGATGAGTGAACGCGTCGAATTGTGGGTTGATCCTTTTTGTCCACACGACTGAATTTGGACTTCGGACTTCACCACGTTGGCTTTGACATCTTTTGCAAGTCAAAGAGAATGGATCTTCTTCATGCAGCAAGCAGAATTGTCTTCTTTGACTGGATAATATTCAACGTGAATACTTTCTGCAAAAGAACCTCTCCTGGAATTGTTGGAACTTAACGATGAGGGTAGAGCTCGGGGCACATCGGGACAACAGCTTGGGCAGGGCTTCACGGTGTCGTTGTTAACGAGGGGGCATGGCAATGGTCACCGTCTCATGGTGCACACGATGTGAAGCTCAGCCGTGGGGTTAGCAAGGTCGCAGCCACGTGATGCTTGGCCAGACGTTCCTCTCTCTCTCTCATGTGTGTTTTCTCTCTATATTGTGGCCATATGTTCAATGTGTGGCCGTTCCCCTAAAAACCGAACCCTACGTCCACCTTTTATAGCCAAAAAAAAATATGTGATCTTTAACAAAATATTTTGAAAATTCCTTATATCCTCCGAATCACAAAAATCCTTATCTCCTTAATATTTTCAAAAATGTTATCACCTAAAGACTAAAGATAAGACTTCAACCCGATTCTCTTAAATTTCAAAAACCACCGCAATATCATATCAAATCTCGATTTAGGTAATTTTTGTCATTAAAAAAAAACGGGCTCGGACCAATTTTGCTCGTTTCATGGGTTTAGTCCAGCCTATTAATTTAAACTCAAGAACAATTAATTTGACCCGTCCACCGTCCTAAAAATAAAAAATGCAAAACATGTAAATTAAAAATAAACGCACCTAAAATTAATGCTATGCAAATGAATTATAAAAAATAAAATTAACCCCTAATGACTAAATGGGCCGCCAAAATTTAGGTGTCAACAGCTGCTCCTCTTTGGAGGTGAGCTCGAAGAGGTTGCCTTCAAAGATAAATTGAGACCTAAATTTTGACCATGCACATGCATTGAATGATTTGATTTTTGATTTTTTTTTTGTCGGAAAGTAAATCCCATTTTAAAATGCAATTTATATGATGCATGGAAATGCTAATGCAAATGCATGATGCGAAAGGAAGGAACATACCTGCAATTACTTACCAGTCAGTGCGGTAAAGCATCTTGAGGTACATGATAAATCCCTATTTACTTTACAAGTACCCAACTCTCACTCAGGTTCCTTGAAGAGTCAAACAGGTAATAAATTGAAACATTGAGATCGAGAAGAACATTCACATCCAAAGTGAAATGTTCAACGACAAGAATTAAGACATCTAGATCCAGACTGAGATGTCAAAAGAACCTACCCGAAATATCTTACCTTCAAGGAGGGTAAAATGATTCAAGATAGATTGGTGTTATACGTCCAGGACCCGTACCATTCTACGGTCGCCCAGAATAATAACATTACTTTATAAAGAAAACTGCTTTCCTAGGACCCGTACCATTTTACGGTCGCCTAGAATAGTAACATGACTTTATAAAGAAAACTGCTTTCCTAGGACCCGTACCATTCTACGGTCGCCTAGTATGACATAATTTGGTTGTGTCTAGGACCCGTACCATTCTACGGTCGCCTAAACGGGGATTTTCCTTCCAGGACCCGTACCATTACTCTACGGTCGCCTGAATAAGGAAATAAAGTTTTGTCTAGGACCCGTACCATTCTACGGTCAACTAAACTGGGGTTTTGCTTGGCTAGGACTCGAACCATTCTTCGGTCGCTCGGCGTCGCAATCTGGAGAAAAATCTTTAGGGACAGAGTGTCAAATTACTTAAAAGCGAAAATACCTGTACAATGACAAGTATTTAAGGTATAGATAGAGATACACTTACATGGTGACATCTCTGCTCATTAGGGATATGTCTCCTATAAAACATGATTGTAGGAGATGCAACATGTACTTGTGTTTACAAATAAACACGCATTATTACCTTCCAGGACCCGTACCATTACTCTACGGTTGCCCGGCGTCGCAATATGGAGAAAAATCTTTAGGGACAACTCTATCGAGTGTCAAATTACTTAAAAGCGAAAATACCTGTACAATGACAAGTATTTAAGGTATAGATAGAGATACACTTACCTGGTGACATCTCTGCTCATTAGAGATATGTCTCCTGGGCCTTGGGCTACGAAAGCACGCCAGGATAATATAAAAAGACTCTGGGTTACGAAAGCACGCCAGGTCAATTTTAAAGGAGGGACTCTGGGCTACGAAAGCATGCCAGGTCAATTTAAAGGACACCAGGCTACGAAAGCATGCCAGGTCAATTTTAAAGGAACGGCTTGACCGAGTCAAGTGTCGAGAATGGGCAGAGATATACTTACCTGATGATATCTCTGATTCTTTGGGATATGTCTTTTGGAACTTAGATATCCTGTGGAGGCCTCTCACCTCCTGGTAGAAATAAAGTTTGGAACATTAAGGATGCACCTTGAATACTCATGACGGTTTCTCATCTCCTCATATCACGAGGCATCTTGAAAAGAACTTGAATGTTGGGAGCTCTTGGGTCTTTGAGAAAACATTATCTGTAAAGACATGATTAGAGCAAAAATGCATTCATTAAAGAAATAAGCAATTAAGGCTATTCTGGAATGCAAACTTCAAAATCTACTGAAGCTTTTATCAATTCAATCAAGATTCATGCATAATGACTTTTGCATCATCCGAATTTCCGCTAGAGAGAATTATCATTCAAGACAATTTTAAATCATGACATGGACTTCTTAAGAATACTAAATGAGAGACTTTCGGTTAGAAAGGACTTTCACTCACTCTCATTTAGAATGGCTATTTTATGAGAATCACTCAATTTCATCATATCGACATGGGTCCAAGTATTCTCGCAAGCGGTACGATCTTACCAATCCGAGAGGTCTTTAAGAGGGACCATAATGTGGACTTAGCCAACGGCTTAACAAATGGACTCTTTGAGTCAAGGATATTGAATGAACAGTCTTGTAATCATTTCCGGGTTTATAAGTCAAGAACCCTGCAAAAATGAGAAAGAAATAATCTTGCTCGCACTTCTTCGAGCGATGCTTATAAACATATGAACTCCTACGTTAATTCAAGTGCCCTAATCTGAAGAGACTTTGTAAGGGACGTAACGTAGGTGAGTTCATGGGTTAAGAAATGAAAGGATCATTAGGCTCAAAAAGTGTGTAAAGGGTGAGAGTTGATGATCATCTTGACATTACCACCAGTTTTCTTTTTCACCATCGGGGATTGTCTTCATGAAGTGCCCCATTGATTGTAAAAACTCAGCATTTGAGTTCTTTGAGTATTGCTCCATTGGGATTCAACTCTTACAATTGACAGTCACCTATCTTGACTTTCTTTTTTCATCTATGGGCATTGGCCTTGCTTTTACTAGGCACACTGCTTCTTATGCCCTTAGTTCTCATGCATTTTTTCTTCACTTCTTTTTTCATGGGCATCAGCCTTGCTTTTACTAGGCACACTGCTTTTTCATGCCCCTTAGTTCTATTTTGAATTCAATTCTTGCGCATAATGCATGCGTCAAACAATTACACTTTAAATGACACTAGAACTTTTCAAGAGCCTTCATCTGCCTTTTGCCTTGCCCCAGTGTGGGGGTTGATCATCAACTGGTTTTGCCTTTCCCCAGTGTGGGGGTTGATCATCAACTGGTTTAAAATAAAAGAAATTGCAGGCTCAAATGGGCTATGCAAAGGATATAAGTGTATAGGATAGAGAAAAAGATGCTCTTCGTCATCCTAAGGCACTTAAATTAACACATGAATTCAATGTAATAGCATAACTTGAAGATTGATGCAAGTGCGAGCAAGAAAATTTCAATTCATTTTCCTAACCTCATGATGCCATTAGATCTCTTAAATGCCCCGATGTGGGGTGATTCTTGACAGGGGTTATTTGAAAAGAACATCCATAAGTGTATGGGCTCAAAAGGGTTAAGCAATAGATCACTTATAGTGTTTGGGATAGAGAAATGAATTGCCTCTCATCATTTCAGTTGCCGTACCTTTTGCAAGAGAACTCTTTACCTTATGGATATGAACCTTCCTACACTCATCTCACAAGTGTATGAATATGGGACTGTGTATAGGACAATGTTTGCCTTTCATCATCCCGACTCGTCTCATTTAGTATGCTCAATCATTGATGTCACTCTATTGAATTGTCTATCTTGACAAATCTCCACATGAAATTGGTGAGCTAAATCAATATGAAAATTCCTTTTCAAAAGAGTCTAGCAACTTTAAGCATGAAAAGAGTTTGTTACTTCAAAACAAACAATTTATTGCACTCAAAACATGGTTTTAAGCACTCCTTTAGGGGAATTGCTCCATAAAAGAATTGCCTCAGCAATGGATGTCCTTGGATCATCTCTATCCATCAAAAGTGGAGATCCGCTTTTGCCCCTGCACAAAAGAACATGCATGAATAGGATACTATGCAACATCAAAGTAAATTCAAATTGCACAACCATTTTGGCTCGGGTTGAGATTTTATCTCAGTCAGGTCACTGCCGAAATCTGCCATGCCCCAAATTTATCATACAAATTGTTATGAGATGTGCCACATATCACACTTTGGAATCAATATGATTTTCTTCACTCTTGGGAGATGTCATCACAATCGGCTAAGAAATGATCCTTTTCCCTCATGTATATTTTCCTTCGGATGTATGTTCCCAAATCAACGGGTGAACTATCACTGGAAATTCACGCATTATTTTCAAATGCCTCTCTGTTATGCTCTGAGACATGAAGTAAATGAGTTAGAAAAACAAACAAGGGTAACCTAATGCATGCTTTTGGAAATGGCTTGAAAAATGATTTTTTTTTCCTTAACAATGAAATGCTTTTTGTTTTTGAAAAAGTTTTTGGGAGGAAACATGAGAAAGTCCAGCCCTCAGGATTTCTCCATGGATGATATTTTTTATGGTTGGATATCGTCATTGGACTGGTTTGGTATACCCCATCATGTCCTTAAAACAAAACTTGTAATTTTATTGATATTTATCAATCAAATTACATTTATTGGAAAGAAAAATGTGATGTTCAAGCACAGAAGAAATTGAAACCAATCCTAAAGAACGATAAAAATTCTCACGCAGGGGAAGGTACATGCCCCTAATTAAATGAGGAGATCAAACTACTTAGGACCATGAATCATGTGTACTTGGATTTTTCACCCTCATTGATCTTGTAATGCGAACCCTTCAGGTGAGATATTTTTCCCTCTAGATTGTCATTAGTTTCTTCATGATGACATTAAATTCGGCTATCTCGGGAAAATGAGACGATTCAAAAAGTCTTCTTGGCTCTCTCCTTGGAGTCGCAATTTCTCATCGAATATAGATTGCAGCACTATTGCTTGACGAGATTAGCTCTTTTTTATTCGTCATTTTAGCTCTTGATCATGAACGGATGGGTGAGCGAGATCGCCCCATAATCACCTAATTCAAATGAATGGGAACATGTAAGCATGAGGGTAAATAGAAAGTCAATCCATGACAATGATCTAATTGATTTTTCCATTTTTTTTATCTATTCATGAAAAGTTCGTACAAGAAGGGCATTTCCTAAAGAGAGTTGGAAAAATAGACACCCTAGTGAGATCAAATGTCCTAGGCATGAATTGTAGACAAAATCTCCAAAGTTTTTTTGTTATTTTCCAAATGATTCATTGCATGGCAATTTCCTCATTTCATTTCTAATTGACAAATGAATTAAATCAATGATTGACCTAGATTGTCATGGACGAACTAAGAGTAGGACAAAGTAAGTAAATTGCATTAGTATAGGGATAGAATACTTACTTCACCAAGGAAAATCAATGGCAATCAAATAGACATGCGCATGAGATGTGAGGCACGATTTCTACTCTAGACAGGCTTAGCAATGTGAAGCCACAAGGATGATCAGACTAGCCACGGGCTTGTGGACTATGTCGGGTCCTCATGACTCCGGCTTGGTCAAAGAGCCGACCCGGGTCACGGGCATGCGGACCGAGGTGGGTACTCTTGACACCATGAAAAAAACTTTGGGATTGAGATGGGCGACTCGTACCGCGAGCATGCGGTCGGAGTGGTATCCATCTCAACACCATCCTAAATGATCCTATGCGGCCCAGGTCCGGCGGCAGGTTGTGCGTGCAAAAGTGTAGTGCAAGATGCAAGGCACGCACAACAGTTTAAATCAAACAGCACTTCAATAGCTTGAATTTAAAACATTCATCCCCAACTCCAACCTGCAAGACAAGGGTTAACAATCACTGCTCTCCTTATACCTCACAATCTACAAGAACATTTAACACCTTAAAAATGTTAGGGACGTACTTGGAATCCTCGCTGCCAAACAAAAACATTTTTTTTTTTTCAAATTGAAGAGAAAATTGGCCTAAGTCCGCTAAGAGTTTCAACTCAATTCCCCAGCGGAGTCGCCAAGCTGTCGTGACCCGATTTTTCGGGTGTGAACCACCTAAAATTAGGCTAATGGATTGTTAAGCCTAAACTTAACTCGGGCTCTCCCAAGCCCATACCAATTCGCGACTTAGGTTTGAGTTCTTAACATGCAAATGATTTTCAATTAGGAGTCGCCACTAATCTATTTTTGGTGGGTCGATTAGAAACCCAAGTAAAGCAACGGGAGATTTACTTTACTCCTACGAACCAGAGACTATGGGTACGGGGACTTGGTTACACTAGATTTCTCTAATGCCCTTTCGGTACCATTCTTTAGAAAAAATGTTTGGCAAGCAGCTTGAATTGATTTTAAATTTATTTCTCTAACATGTGAGGTGATTATGCGGGTGCGCAATCCATCAATTTAACACCCAAGAAAGCAATGAATAAATTACAAACTTACCTCAAAGCAACAAAAGCATCTGCGTTGTTAGATCAAAATTCACATCAGCAATCCTAGATATGATTTCTAATTAACAAGCAATCACTCAATCTTTTTTGTTTTCATTTATTCAATGAGAATCATGCGATGCAATGTTATTAATCTAACATGAGTTGATATGACATGGTAACATGACCTAAACTATATGACATGAGTAAAGGTAATTTCTAAAGAAATGCAATAATTAAATATGCAATCTAAATTAATCAAATAACCTAACTCTAATGACAGGCAACTTCTAATTAAATGAACCTAATAATAATCACTAAATGACATGCACTTCATGAACCTAATTCTATATGACGTGTACATGAATTTTCTATTCTAGAAAAAATGCAACATATTCTAGAAATTGAAACTAATTTATCCTAAAACAAATTTGTATGAAATTCGAAATTAAGGAAAATGCAAAATATAATTATCTAGATTAAGATTCTATCTAGTTTATATTAAGGATCGGGTCAGACTAAATCCTAATTTAAACTAGGATATTATCTTAACCTAACAAGTTCTATCCTAAGATGCAAAAATAAATCTAAACTTAAAATAAAACACTTAATTTATTCTAAAATGCCATGACGTGCAAGTAATGCCTTAATTCCTAATTTTTTATGAAATTCGAAATTAAAATTAAACATGCAATTTAGATAATAATAAAAAACTAACATCCTAAATGAATGCACTTTTTCTTTTTCCTTTTCATGACTCAAAATAAAATTCTTAATCTAAACATGCAAGATAATAAAAACCTAATCTAACTCAGATTTGATTTTTTTTTTACGATAACAAAGTCGATTCAAATAACACGATAGCACATCCAACAAGATAAGATCGATATCCATAAATTGACGAACCATATCTCGCGCATGAGATCGGGTTGGCCAAACTTAAACAAAATCGCGAATCGAATCTCGAGCGTGAGATCGGATTGGCGATTTTTCCGTGCGATTGCGAGTCAGATTTCGGGCGCGAAAATCGAACTGTCAATCATATGCACGTTATGAAATTGGGAAAATTTCACAACTTATAAGACTACTCGAGACTACGGATACCTCAGCATATCATCAACAAACATATCAATAAGGAAACAGAATTTTCGGAAATCAAAATAGACAAAATTTTTACCTATTCCGAATATCTGCTTTCGAATTTACGACTTGCGATTGGTGAGTGATGGATGGGCGGTTCATGGCAAACGCGGCAACGTCGGACTTCACGGCTCAAGACAACGGGACGCCATGGGATAGCGACTCGGTCACAAAGGAGCAACGATGATCGTCAACAACTCACGGTGCAAGGGTGGTGAAAATCTCCAATGGCAATTCATCGTTGAAGCAATAGCAACAGAATAGTAGAAAAGAGGCAATTTGACTTTGAAGACTTCTTTTGCAATGGGACGTTCAGACTCTTCAAGTGCGGGTCTCCTCCTTCAAGTGCGGAACGTCCGTTCTTTCTTTATTCTCTTGTGGCCGTGTACGAATTGTGTAGCCTCCAAAACTTCGTTGTAGTTGATCACGACCAAGCGGGAAGTGAACGCCGTGGCTCTATCATCGAGGAGGATCACTTTGATGATGAGTGAACGCGTCGAATTGTGGGTTGATCCTTTTTGTCCACACGACTGAATTTGGACTTCGGACTTCACCACGTTGGCTTTGACATCTTTTGCAAGTCAAAGAGAATGGATCTTCTTCATGCAGCAAGCAGAATTGTCTTCTTTGACTGGATAATATTCAACGTGAATACTTTCTGCAAAAGAACCTCTCCTGGAATTGTTGGAACTTAACGATGAGGGTAGAGCTCGGGGCACATCGGGACAACAGCTTGGGCAGGGCTTCACGGTGTCGTTGTTAACGAGGGGGCATGGCAATGGTCACCGTCTCATGGTGCACACGATGTGAAGCTCAGCCGTGGGGTTAGCAAGGTCGCAGCCACGTGATGCTTGGCCAGACGTTCCTCTCTCTCTCTCATGTGTGTTTTCTCTCTATATTGTGGCCATATGTTCAATGTGTGGCCGTTCCCCTAAAAACCGAACCCTACGTCCACCTTTTATAGCCAAAAAAAAAATATGTGATCTTTAACAAAATATTTTGAAAATTCCTTATATCCTCCGAATCACAAAAATCCTTATCTCCTTAATATTTTCAAAAATGTTATCACCTAAAGACTAAAGATAAGACTTCAACCCGATTCTCTTAAATTTCAAAAACCACCGCAATATCATATCAAATCTCGATTTAGGTAATTTTTGTCATTAAAAAAAAACGGGCTCGGACCAATTTTGCTCGTTTCATGGGTTTAGTCCAGCCTATTAATTTAAACTCAAGAACAATTAATTTGACCCGTCCACCGTCCTAAAAATAAAAAATGCAAAACATGTAAATTAAAAATAAACGCACCTAAAATTAATGCTATGCAAATGAATTATAAAAAATAAAATTAACCCCTAATGACTAAATGGGCCGCCAAAATTTAGGTGTCAACAAAGGTGAAGCAGAAGATGCTGGCATAAGTTCAAAGGGTAGGCCATGCCCTTTAGTGGGCCATTTCGGTCCATCAAAAGGTCCGTCTAGCCTTTCAAAGGGCCAAGCTTTACCTTGGAAGGGAGTATGTGCTCATTCTAGCCCTTCCAAGGGTTTTCCTTAGAAAATCCAAATCAAAAGCTTAACCTTATAGATGGAGGGACACCACATGAATATAAAGAACATATTAAACCCGTTGTCAAGTCATATAGGACTATACTTCAATAGTTGGTGTCATACAAATAAAGTGATGTAACCCAAGGCCGGCTACTTGAACAATAGAATCGGGAGAGTGACGAAAACTTAGTCATAAAATCAAGCAGAGATTTCAGTCTGTGCTAGCTCGGGAAAATGGGTATAATTTTGTCAATTCAGATCAGAATAACTTGATTTCAGAGCTAAAAGTATGGAGACTTGAAGATCTACAACTTCCATGTTTTGAGTTTTCTCATATAATCACTGTAGACTTGTCGAATTTTGATGGAAGTGAGGAAAATAGGAATAGACAAAATGAAGAAAATCATAGAAACTTCAATGGTTGCTCTTCTAAGCCTCTAAGGGCGCGTTTGGTAACGATCTGTTCCCGAGAGTAGATTCTGATCAGAAATGATTTTTTTTTTTTTATTCTGTTTCCGAGAACTGATTCTGAGTAAAAAAACGCGTTTGGTAACTATCCAAATTTTTTTATTCTGGAATAGAATTGCGTTTGGTACAGTGTTCATTGATTCTATTCCAAATCAATTTCTTTTAATTTTTAAATAATTTTTCTACTTTTTTTCATTTTTTTCTTTTCTTCTTTTCCTTTTTTTTTTTCATTTTTCTCCTATTCTTCTTCTTCTTCTTCAGGCCGGTTGCCGAACTGATGACCGCCTAAATGAGGGCTAGCAACCTCACCGGAGGGTCGTCGGCGACCTCATAGGAGGGTCGCTGGCCCTCGTCGGCCGAGCCTCGATGGCAACTAGGTGAGGCTCGCCTAGCCCTGTCGTGGCTTGGCCTCGCTGGTGGCCAGGCTGACCTCGTCGGGACTGGGCGAGCCTCGCCAGTGCTGGGCGAGGCCCTCGGCAAGGCTCGCCCAGCCCCGCCAAGGCTCAGCCTCCCTAGATCTGGCGAGGCCGAGCCTCACCAGTGGCCAGGCGAGCCTCGCCGAGGCTGGGTGAGGCCCACCTGGCCACTGGTGGGGTTGGGCGAGCCTCGCCGGTGGTTGGGCTTGCCTCCGGCGACGGCGAACGGTGGTAGACGGGGTGATCGATGAAGAAGAGAAAAAATGGAAGAAAAATAGTGTTTTGATTCTTAGATTTGTTCTCGGAACAAGAATCAACTTTTTTATTTATTTATTCTTGATTCTATTCCAAATCTACTTCCGGGAACAAAAAATTAAAAATTTGATTCCAGGAACAAAATTTTTACCAAACGCGATTCTATTCCCAAACTACTCTCCGGAATAAAAAAAATCAGAATATGGCACTGTTTGGATTGTTACCAAACAGGCCTAAGAAAGTTGAAATGGTATCAATTCTTCGAGATTGATGCTGCAACTCTTTGAGGATGCAGACTTTAAAAGCCCTGACTCTTATAAGACCAAGTGAAAGCTCTTCTAAGTTTTAAGGAGTTTGAACTCTTCAAGGTCCAAGATAATTTTATTAAGAACATTTTCATTAATCAAATTCATCTCCCATTTACAAAGGTTCGATGACTTCTTATAGTGAAAGCAAGAAAAGACCAGATTCAAACCTAGAAACTAGTGATCATTTATGTGCTTAGAAACTATAATCTATTAAATGTACAATATTTCCAACACTTGTGATTTTTTCAAAGAGTCTTGATGCAAGTTTCGATGCATGAAAAATGACAAATCTTTATGACAAAGTCAAAGATGAGGCCTTATTAATGAGGGAGTTTTCAATGAGAGTGTTGTCGATCTTGAATGCATACCAACTTTCTTGGTTGAACGAGTTGGTTTTCAACACGGGCTGCATCATAAAGCTAGAACTAGTGTGGACCATTCTTGGATGGAACCAACGAAGGAAAATTATAATAAGCTTGGCCTTCCGCACAAAAATATTGTAGACACCTTTTCACTATCCAGATCCGATCGTGCACCGAAAAAAGGTGAAGCAGAAGATGCTGTCATAAGCTCAAAGGGTAGACCATGCCCTTTAGAGGGCCAATTCGGCCCATCAAAATGTCCGTTTAGCCTTTCAAAGGGCCAAGCTTTACCTTTGAAGGGAGTTTGTGCTCATTCTAGCCCTTCCAAGGCTTTTCCTTAGAACGCGAAAATCTCTTATAAATAGGAGCTTATTTTGCTCATTTTTCTTCAAGGTAAGTGAATTCTTCTATTGCTCGTTCGTGAGAATGATCATTTTGAGCTTTCATTAACTTGTTTTCTCTTAATTCCCAAGGAAATGAAGGTAGGCAAAGGAAAATCCGTGGAGTGTAGTGAACGCCACACAATTAGTTAGTGTGGTCTAAGTCCCTCTTAATTTAAGATTAGTCATTATAATGTTTGAATTAACATAGAAATTCACATACTACAGTTGTCACTCTATCATTTCAGCAAATTTAATTTTAATAAAAAATAAATCGATACTCTCCTAAAAATATTATATGCATATAGAGACACCCCGATGATTAACCCGAGTCTAGGATCGCATACCAAATAGACTTAGAGGGGAAAGTTTCGCAAGGGTTCTCGGTCCATGAACCGAGGCCCCATGCATGTGACTATTTTTATATGTATTTTGAACGAAAATAAAAAAATCGATTTGATAAAGTCAGTTCTCTTATTTCAAAGACGAAAGACAAAGCAGGCTGACTGTTTTGCCTTTACCGATGAATAGAAACTGAAAACCTGGTGTCGTGCACCCCTCAATTTCTATGGTCGTGAGACCGTGCTAGAATTTTTTTTTATCAGACTGAGACTAAAAATTAAAGTATAGTATGTTGACTAAGACAACGTAAAATGTTGGGGGTTGACTAAAATAATGAAGAAACCATGGAGGTCAGAGGCGAATTAGCCCAATAGTGTTGATCACGATAGGTGATATACATATATGAATGTGGAGTATGTTTTAATTTATTAGTAATGGCATGCATATTAGGGCCAGTATACTGAGCCGTGGAGATGCCTATCCACAGAAAAAGACGATGAGTAAAAGACAAGATTTTTGAAAAGATGGTATACTAGTTGAACAAATTTTTTTTTTCCTTTTTCTTCGTCACAATTTAAAAAGCGACACTTACAAAATATTGAACTTGAATTAAAATACAGCACCGGATGCCTACCTTAAAAAAAGATTTTCATTCAATTTAAGGTACAAAATATTCAAATTGATTGATTTTGCCCATACTAAAATTGATTCAAAGAGAGAATCAATTTGCTAAAAGACGTTGAACTTGGAAACTGCAGAGAGGTTTCCTTGCCACTAATATAATAAAACTCTAGCTGGTCCACATCTTTTACTTTTTCTTCGTTTGTCTTAGTTTTATTGGTTGACGTAAACATTTCGATGCCGGCAAAGGGTCAACCGGCTAACCCTCGCTAGAATTCAGTAGGAAAAAGGAAAATAAAAAATAAAATTTATAAAAAATTTTAGAAAAAAGTTAAAATTTTAAAATATAAAAAATTAGCTTTATCACTGCTAGCAATGTAGTATGATGGTCGATGTCCACTTCAGTGTTCTTGGCCAAAATTGACCGAAAGAATTATACTAATAAATCATCAAAAGGTTAATGACTTAATGGCGAAATTGTTTGACAGAAAAATTGGCTAAATTGAAAAGTTTTAAAATTGAATTGACATCTACACAATATGTTTCTAATTTATTTGGTAATTGTCCCATCAAAACTAGATGAGCAATGTTTTATTATCATCAATTTACTATTTTTTTTTTTTTTTATAACTGAGGATCTGTCGGACCCACCTTTCGCTTACACTAATTGGCAACCCACGGCCCGTACAGTGCTCGGACGGCACCTCGGACCAAGCGTCAATACCTCAGGGGAGACTAGCATAGGACCCCATCACCATGGCCCCTCACCTAAGACGTTAGTGACTGCGGATTTCGAATTCTCGACCTCAGCGACGAGAGAAAATCTCTCAACCAACACAGCTACCTATAGATGGTTCCGATTTTGCTTCTTTGGTTCTAGATACCGAAGGAACGGGTGCAGTCACTATTACGTTCGTAAGCGACTTTCACTGGAACTTTTCTTTCTTCTTCCTCCACTTTTTCTTAAATGCTAGTTCTACTATGAGATCTTACAAAATTTACTTAACAAGCGATGTAAACCTTTCAATTGGATATCGTAATATGTGGTATCCAAAACATGATGTCATTAGTTCTTTAAATATCCAATAGAGAAATTCGTCGCATCGCTTTAAGTAAAAAATAAAATAAAATTGGCAGCATAGCTTTTCTGGAGTCGACACCATTCCTTCATATTTGTTTGTGGGGAAATGTTAGATTTAATTGTAGCTCGTGCCCCTTGCGTGGCTGTTATTTAAGTGGGTGAATAAATTGTGCACATACTGGTTGATGTCTGTAAATTAGAACCATGCGCGAGTGACTTGTGAGCTTGTGAAATCAATTGGTGCATCTAGGGGAGCGAAATCATATTTCTTACATAGAAAAATTCATGCTATGATAACATGGATTCAATCCAAGCGCCATCAAGGAGAGTGAAACTCATTGACCGTTCTTTGTTCAACACGTCTGCACATTGCAACTTTTAATGAACAAAAGTGAGTCTTTGCAACTTTGCAGTGATTGTATAAATGTACCTTGGGCTTGGGTTATAGCTTAGTGTGACTTTTTTTTTTTTTTTTTTGTGTTTAATTGCTGAAATCATTGATTTAGTTCTTTATTGATTGGTCGTTAAGTCTAATATAATCATTGTCAGTCATCTCGGATGAAGTCTCTCTTTTTTCTTCTACAGTTAATTCTACGTGGAGTACTACCATGTATAATGTTGCGCTAAATGCAGCTCCAAATCTCGCCTTTGTCGTGGGTAAGCCAAGTCCTTTTTCTCCTCACAAATATGAATGTTTCAAGTAGCACCTTTTCTACCAAAAAAAAAGTAGAACTTTGACAAAAAGAAAACATTTCTCGCAGGCCACTTCCTCGCAGCAAAATTCACGCTCGGAGCTCCATTTGTGTTGATACTTTTGATCTATAAGTGGAGGAGAAGGCACCTAGCAATGGACAAAAATATTGAAGAATTCCTACAAGCTCATAATAACTTTATGCCCATAAGGTACTCTTACTCAGATATTAAGAAAATCACAAGAAGTTTCAAACACAAATTAGGAGAAGGAGGATATGGTTCCGTGTATAAGGGGATACTTAGAAGTGGCAATGAAGTTGCTGTTAAGATTCTGAACAAGCCAAAATCTAATGGCCAAGACTTCATAAGTGAAGTGGGTACTATTGGAAGGATCCACCATGTTAATGTGGTTCAGCTTGTTGGTTTTTGCTTCAACGAATCTAAGCAGGCTCTTGTGTACAATTACATGTCGAATGGGTCTTTGGATAAACACATTTTCTCTAAAGATGGTTACTACTCTCTTGATTATAAGAGAATATATGAGATATCTCTCGGTGTGGCAAGGGGTATAGAATATCTACATCGGGGATGCGATATGCAAATTCTACATTTTGATATCAAGCCTCACAATATTCTTCTGGATCAAAATTTCACTCCAAAAGTTTCTGACTTCGGGCTTGCAAAGCTTTATCCTACGAACCATAACGTGGTATCGTTGACTGTTGCGAGAGGAACCTTGGGATATATGGCACCAGAGCTATTCTATAAGGACATTGGTGGTGTCTCTTACAAAGTTGATGTTTACAGTTTTGGGATGCTGCTAATGGAAATGGCCGGTAGGAGAAGAAATGTAAATGCAAAGGCTGACCGCTCGAGTCAAATTTATTTCCCTTTGTGGGTTTACGATCAACTTCATGAGGAAAATGAGATTGAAATGGAAGTAGTACAAGAGGAAAGAGAGATAATTAGGAAGATGGTAATAGTTGCTCTTTGGTGTATACAGTTAATCCCAAATGATCGACCATCAATGACTAAGGTCTTAGACATGCTTGAAGGAGATATCAATAAATTGCAACTGCCCCCGAAGCCACTTCTATATCCGTCGGAGGAGCCAGTTGACGATGTCGACATTGGAATAGAACTTGAATCGTGGTCAATTTCATCAAGTACTCCAACAATTTTCTGACTGATTCCACATTTTGAATAACAATAACATTACGAAATCGTGCATTTATGATTTTCTCTTCTCCATGTATGAATAATAGGCAAAATAAATGTAGTTCCATCAAAAGTACAATTGGTCATGTAATTCGTGAACCAAGATGCTTTTAGCATTTGTTACTTCCTGTGTTTTGTAGAAAATTTGCCTCATGGTTACATTACTTATTTCCTGAGGGCTCTTGATATGATAGTCCGAGATCTTCTTGTATGGAGCAACGTGTCTGTCTCCCCCCTCTCTACCGTCCAATATCAAGCTTTCTCCTTCCCGCCACAGCCTCTCACCCTCGCCCTTGACCTCGACCGCCGCCTCATCAGCCGCCCCGATGGCATTGGCCGCCTCCGCGGAGCAACATCCCACCTCGACCTCATGTCCTGTGATGGGTCCCATCCCGAACTCCTCACCTTTCTCTCCTCCTCTAGTCCTACATTCGCTCTCGCGCATTGGTTCTGGGGAGGTGTGTCCATCGCCCACTCGCTTGGTCCCAGCTGGAGCCCCGACCCGGCGATTCTCTACTCGCCCATCAGTCTCTACTCAAAATCCGTTGACTGAGCTGAGGCGGAGAGGAATTTTAGGGACATGGATACTGAAAGGGACCTGTTTTCTTGGAGTTCCATGGTCTCTTTGCTTTGCCAATAATCACATGGGTTTAAACCAGTCGATGCTTCCGTTCATATACTTGAATATGGGCTTTTCCCCTAATGATTCTGATGTCTCTGTTGGGTGTCCTTTGATTGATATATTTTGCAAAGGGTAGTGCCGATTGGGTTTCAGCTCGTACGGTGTTTGACGAAATGTCCGACAGGAATGTGGTTGCTTGGGCTTTTGACGATGACCAGATCTACTCAGCTGGTGAGTTGGGCCTTTGAAAGATGGATTTACGCTCACTGCTGTTTCGTCGGCATGTTCGGAGACGGAGTTACTATTGCTTGGAGGGCAATTCCATTCCCGAGTTATATGGTCTGGATTGGGCTCGAATGGTGGTGTTGGATGCAAGCATGGTGGACATGCACTTGAAGTGTGTAGCTAGTGGATCGCTAGGTAGACCCACGCCCAAAGGTCTAACCACCTTGCATTAAGCAGTATCCAGAAATGAAATCTTCCGCGTCTGACCAAATTAGCATTGCTTTCTTATAAAAAATTTAACCTAACGGCCCCATGCATTGTTTATCGGGTTCCTCTATAAATAGCCAATGTTGGAACAACAATTTCCTTGCGCAAACCTAAAGTATTTATCCTAAACGATGTCGACCCAAATGCTCGTCCTGGCTACGCTAGTTGTCCTCTCATCTTCCATACAATCCCATGTGGTGGAATACACCGTGACGAACAGCGCCGGCAACACTACCGGTGGTGCCCGCTTCTCTAGTGAGATCGGCATTCCGTACAGCCGCAGGACTTTGTCAGCGGCCACCCGTTTCATATGGAGGGTCTTCCATCAGAAAGCCCCTGGGGACCGTAAGAGCGTCGCCAAAGTGAGCTTGTTCATAGAGAACATGGCCGGCGTCGCGTACACGAGCAACGATGAGATCCACGTGAGCGCTACTTACCTCGGGGGTTCTCAGGGGACGTGAAGAGAGAGTTCACGGGGGTATTGTACCACGAGATGACGCACGTGTGGCAATGGAACGGGGCCGGGCAGGCCCCGGGCGGGCTCATCGAGGGGATCGCAGATTTCGTGAGGCTCAAGTCGGGGCACGCGCCTGGCCACTGGGTGCAGCCGGGCCAGGGCAATAGGTGGGACCAGGGTTACGACGTCACGGCCCGCTTTCTTGACTACTGCAATGGCCGCAAGAAGGGGTTTGTGGCCGAGCTGAACAAGAAGATGAGGACTGGTTACAGCGATAACTATTTTGTTGACCTGCTAGGCAAGAGCGTTGACCAGCTCTGGAAGGACTACAAGGCCAAGTACGCTACCTGATTAGAGTCGATCCCTGTTCAAGAGATGTACGTGCTTGATTAAAATAAAACTTGCTTAACAAGCGCATTCATGAAATAAAACATATTCGAATCAAATTTGGATTGTTAGCAACTTACCATGATTAGTGTTTACTTTCGGCCGTTTGTGCATATATCTAAACGACAAATCTCTCAAATTCGGATCAAAATTGTGGAAATATTTTTCAAATTGCGGATTTTACACGAAACATGCAAAGCTAGCTACTAGCTTCTCTCTCAAATTAAGCTACTCATGGTGGTGCAATAAAACGGTTCCATATATTATTGTTAATTAAGATAATCCCTTAGCTTTCCACAATAATCGAGGTCGGCATAAGGACTGGTCCAAATTCAAAGTCAACGGAAACTTGTCCTCCCTAGTCAAGAGACGAAACTAAATAATAATAAATGTGTATAATTACTTTATCTTTCCAATGAGACCCAAACACATATGTCACTACACGAAATGTTAAATCCAATCATTAGATTAGAGAAGATTAGAAAATATCTTGTTGTGAGCTAGTCTAACAATGTTGGTCGAGGTAATTTTATCTCGAAAAGCCCCATCAAAGTATAGCCAAGCGACGACCAATCCACTACCATGAAATCACATGTTGAACAATTCAGGGTGTTGTCCAAATTAATTATAATCACCTTTACCGTCCTCTATAAATTGTCTAACTAGTCCAACAACATTCTCCAAGCACCCCCTCCCCCCCACCCAAAAAAAAAAGAGAAAAAAAGAAAAAAAGAAAAGAAAAACCTAGACCCTGTCTGTGCTCTTCCTAGCTACGCTTGTGATCCTTTCATGTACCATGTAATCCCATGATGTTGACTACTTATGTGAACATCCTTTAGTATTCTCAATCTATATTGCAATTTGTTGTCGGTGATAGAAAATCCAACTCAAAAACTTAAACTGATAAGATGATACTCTAATACCTCCATGCAAGCCGAATTACGAGCAACATGTGAAATTTTGACCACGGGCTTTAATATCATGTTAGAAAATCCAAATCAAAAGCTTAACCTTATAGATGGAGGGACACCACATGAATATAAAGAACATATTAAACCTGTTGTGAAGTGATATAGGACTATACTTCAATAGTCGGTGTCATACAAAAAAAGTGATGTAGCCCAAGACTGGCTACTTGAACAATAGCATCGGGAGAGTGACGAAAACTTAGTCATAAAATCGAGCAGAGATTTCAGTTTGTGCTAGCTCGGGAAAATGGATATAATTTTGTCAATTCAGATCAGAATAACTTGATTCCAAAGCTAAAAGGATGGAGACTCGAAGATCTACAACTTTCATGTTTTAAGTTTTCTCATATAATCACCGTAGAATTGTCGAATTTTGATGGAAGTGAGCAAAACAGGAATAGACAAAATGAAGAAAATGATACAAACTTCAATGGCTGCTCTTCTAGGCCTCCAAGAAAGTTGAAATGGTATCAATTCTTCGAGATTGATGCTGCAACTCTTTGAAGATGCAGACTTTAAAAGCCCTGACTCTTCTAAGATAGAGTGAAAACTCTTCTAAGTTTTCTAAGATAGAGTGAAAACTCTTCTAAGTTTTAAGGAGTTTGAACTCTTCAAGGTTCAAGATAATTGCATTAAGAAAATTTTCATTAATCAAATTCATCTCCCATTTACAAAGGTTCGATGACTTCTTATAGTGAAAACAAGAAAAGACCATATTCAAACCTAGAAACTAGTGATCATTTATGTGCTTAGAAACTATAATCTATTAAATGTACAATATTTCCAACACTTGTGATTTTTTCAAAGAGTCTTGATGCAAGTTTCGATGCATGAAAAATGAAAATTCTTTATGACAAAGTCAAAGATGAGGCCTTATTGACGAGGGAGTTTTCAATGAGAGTGTTGTTGATCTTGAATCCATACCAACCTTCTTGGTTGAACAAGTTGGTTTTTGACACGGGCTGCATCATACAGCTAGAACTAGTGTGGACCATTCTTGGACAGAACCAATGAAGGAAAATTATAATAAGCTTGGCCTTGCTCACAAAAATATTTTAGACACCTTTTCACTATCCAAATTCGATCGTGCACCGTAAAAAGGTGAAGCAAAAGATGCTGTCATAAGTTCAAAGGGTAGGCCATGCCCTTTAGTGGGCCATGTCGGTCCATCAAAAGGTCCGTCTAGCCTTTCGAAGGGCCAAGCTTTACCTTTGAAGGGAGTATGTGCTCATTCTAGCCCTTCCAAGGATTTTCCTTAGAAAATCCAAATCAAAAGCTTAACCTTATAGATGGAGGGACACCACATGAATGTAAAGAACATATTAAACCTATTGTCAAGTCATATAGGACTATACTTCAATAGTTGGTGTCATACAAATAAAGTGATGTAACCCAAGACCGGCTACTTGAACAATAGAATCGGGAGAGTGATGAAAACTTAGTCATGAAATCAAGCAGAGATTTCAGTCTGTGCTAGCTCGGGAAAATGGGTATAATTTTGTCAATTCAGATCAGAATAACTTGATTTCAAAGCTAAAAGTATGGAGACTTGAAGATCTACAACTTTCATGTTTTGAGTTTTCTCATATAATCACTGTAGACTTGTCGAATTTTGATGGAAGTGAGCAAAACAAGAATAGACAAAATGAAGAAAATCATAGAAACTTCAATGGTTGCTCTTCTAGGCCTCTAAGGGCGCGTTTGGTAACGATTCTGTTCCTGGGAGTAGATTCTGATCAGAAATGATTTTTTTTTTTATTCTGTTTCCGAGAACTGATTCTGAGTAATAAAATGCGTTTGGTAACTATCCAAATTTTTTTATTCTGGAATAGAATTGCGTTTGGTACAGTGTTCATTGATTCTATTCCAAATCAATTTCTTTTAATTTTTAAATAATTTTTCTACTTTTTTTCATTTTTTTCTTTTCTTCTTTTCCTTTTTTTTTTCATTTTTCTCCTATTCTTCTTCTTCTTCTTCAGGCCGGTTGCCGAACTGATGACCGCCTAAATGAGGGCTAGCAACCTCACCGGAGGGTCGTCGGCGACCTCATAGGAGGGTCGCTGGCCCTCGTCGGCCGAGCCTCGATGGCAACTAGGTGAGGCTCGCCTAGCCCTGTCGTGGCTTGGCCTCGCTGGTGGCCAGGCTGACCTCGTCGGGACTGGGCGAGCCTCGCCAGTGCTGGGCGAGGCCCTCGGCAAGGCTCGCCCAGCCCCGCCAAGGCTCAGCCTCCCTAGATCTGGCGAGGCCGAGCCTCACCAGTGGCCAGGCGAGCCTCGCCGAGGCTGGGTGAGGCCCACCTGGCCACTGGTGGGGTTGGGCGAGCCTCGCCGGTGGTTGGGCTTGCCTCCGGCGACGGCGAACGGTGGTAGACGGGGTGATCGATGAAGAAGAGAAAAAATGGAAGAAAAATAGTGTTTTGATTCTTAGATTTGTTCTCGGAACAAGAATCAACTTTTTTATTTATTTATTCTTGATTCTATTCCAAATCTACTTCCGGGAACAAAAAATTAAAAATTTGATTCCAGGAACAAAATTTTTACCAAACGCGATTCTATTCCCAAACTACTCTCCGGAATAAAAAAAATCAGAATATGGCACTGTTTGGATTGTTACCAAACAGGCCTAAGAAAGTTGAAATGGTATCAATTCTTCGAGATTGATGCTGCAACTCTTTGAGGATGCAGACTTTAAAAGCCCTGACTCTTATAAGACCAAGTGAAAGCTCTTCTAAGTTTTAAGGAGTTTGAACTCTTCAAGGTCCAAGATAATTTTATTAAGAACATTTTCATTAATCAAATTCATCTCCCATTTACAAAGGTTCGATGACTTCTTATAGTGAAAGCAAGAAAAGACCAGATTCAAACCTAGAAACTAGTGATCATTTATGTGCTTAGAAACTATAATCTATTAAATGTACAATATTTCCAACACTTGTGATTTTTTCAAAGAGTCTTGATGCAAGTTTCGATGCATGAAAAATGACAAATCTTTATGACAAAGTCAAAGATGAGGCCTTATTAATGAGGGAGTTTTCAATGAGAGTGTTGTCGATCTTGAATGCATACCAACTTTCTTGGTTGAACGAGTTGGTTTTCAACACGGGCTGCATCATAAAGCTAGAACTAGTGTGGACCATTCTTGGATGGAACCAACGAAGGAAAATTATAATAAGCTTGGCCTTCCGCACAAAAATATTGTAGACACCTTTTCACTATCCAGATCCGATCGTGCACCGAAAAAAGGTGAAGCAGAAGATGCTGTCATAAGCTCAAAGGGTAGACCATGCCCTTTAGAGGGCCAATTCGGCCCATCAAAATGTCCGTTTAGCCTTTCAAAGGGCCAAGCTTTACCTTTGAAGGGAGTTTGTGCTCATTCTAGCCCTTCCAAGGCTTTTCCTTAGAACGCGAAAATCTCTTATAAATAGGAGCTTATTTTGCTCATTTTTCTTCAAGGTAAGTGAATTCTTCTATTGCTCGTTCGTGAGAATGATCATTTTGAGCTTTCATTAACTTGTTTTCTCTTAATTCCCAAGGAAATGAAGGTAGGCAAAGGAAAATCCGTGGAGTGTAGTGAACGCCACACAATTAGTTAGTGTGGTCTAAGTCCCTCTTAATTTAAGATTAGTCATTATAATGTTTGAATTAACATAGAAATTCACATACTACAGTTGTCACTCTATCATTTCAGCAAATTTAATTTTAATAAAAAATAAATCGATACTCTCCTAAAAATATTATATGCATATAGAGACACCCCGATGATTAACCCGAGTCTAGGATCGCATACCAAATAGACTTAGAGGGGAAAGTTTCGCAAGGGTTCTCGGTCCATGAACCGAGGCCCCATGCATGTGACTATTTTTATATGTATTTTGAACGAAAATAAAAAAATCGATTTGATAAAGTCAGTTCTCTTATTTCAAAGACGAAAGACAAAGCAGGCTGACTGTTTTGCCTTTACCGATGAATAGAAACTGAAAACCTGGTGTCGTGCACCCCTCAATTTCTATGGTCGTGAGACCGTGCTAGAATTTTTTTTTATCAGACTGAGACTAAAAATTAAAGTATAGTATGTTGACTAAGACAACGTAAAATGTTGGGGGTTGACTAAAATAATGAAGAAACCATGGAGGTCAGAGGCGAATTAGCCCAATAGTGTTGATCACGATAGGTGATATACATATATGAATGTGGAGTATGTTTTAATTTATTAGTAATGGCATGCATATTAGGGCCAGTATACTGAGCCGTGGAGATGCCTATCCACAGAAAAAGACGATGAGTAAAAGACAAGATTTTTGAAAAGATGGTATACTAGTTGAACAAATTTTTTTTTTCCTTTTTCTTCGTCACAATTTAAAAAGCGACACTTACAAAATATTGAACTTGAATTAAAATACAGCACCGGATGCCTACCTTAAAAAAAGATTTTCATTCAATTTAAGGTACAAAATATTCAAATTGATTGATTTTGCCCATACTAAAATTGATTCAAAGAGAGAATCAATTTGCTAAAAGACGTTGAACTTGGAAACTGCAGAGAGGTTTCCTTGCCACTAATATAATAAAACTCTAGCTGGTCCACATCTTTTACTTTTTCTTCGTTTGTCTTAGTTTTATTGGTTGACGTAAACATTTCGATGCCGGCAAAGGGTCAACCGGCTAACCCTCGCTAGAATTCAGTAGGAAAAAGGAAAATAAAAAATAAAATTTATAAAAAATTTTAGAAAAAAGTTAAAATTTTAAAATATAAAAAATTAGCTTTATCACTGCTAGCAATGTAGTATGATGGTCGATGTCCACTTCAGTGTTCTTGGCCAAAATTGACCGAAAGAATTATACTAATAAATCATCAAAAGGTTAATGACTTAATGGCGAAATTGTTTGACAGAAAAATTGGCTAAATTGAAAAGTTTTAAAATTGAATTGACATCTACACAATATGTTTCTAATTTATTTGGTAATTGTCCCATCAAAACTAGATGAGCAATGTTTTATTATCATCAATTTACTATTTTTTTTTTTTTTATAACTGAGGATCTGTCGGACCCACCTTTCGCTTACACTAATTGGCAACCCACGGCCCGTACAGTGCTCGGACGGCACCTCGGACCAAGCGTCAATACCTCAGGGGAGACTAGCATAGGACCCCATCACCATGGCCCCTCACCTAAGACGTTAGTGACTGCGGATTTCGAATTCTCGACCTCAGCGACGAGAGAAAATCTCTCAACCAACACAGCTACCTATAGATGGTTCCGATTTTGCTTCTTTGGTTCTAGATACCGAAGGAACGGGTGCAGTCACTATTACGTTCGTAAGCGACTTTCACTGGAACTTTTCTTTCTTCTTCCTCCACTTTTTCTTAAATGCTAGTTCTACTATGAGATCTTACAAAATTTACTTAACAAGCGATGTAAACCTTTCAATTGGATATCGTAATATGTGGTATCCAAAACATGATGTCATTAGTTCTTTAAATATCCAATAGAGAAATTCGTCGCATCGCTTTAAGTAAAAAATAAAATAAAATTGGCAGCATAGCTTTTCTGGAGTCGACACCATTCCTTCATATTTGTTTGTGGGGAAATGTTAGATTTAATTGTAGCTCGTGCCCCTTGCGTGGCTGTTATTTAAGTGGGTGAATAAATTGTGCACATACTGGTTGATGTCTGTAAATTAGAACCATGCGCGAGTGACTTGTGAGCTTGTGAAATCAATTGGTGCATCTAGGGGAGCGAAATCATATTTCTTACATAGAAAAATTCATGCTATGATAACATGGATTCAATCCAAGCGCCATCAAGGAGAGTGAAACTCATTGACCGTTCTTTGTTCAACACGTCTGCACATTGCAACTTTTAATGAACAAAAGTGAGTCTTTGCAACTTTGCAGTGATTGTATAAATGTACCTTGGGCTTGGGTTATAGCTTAGTGTGACTTTTTTTTTTTGTGTGTGTTTAATTGCTGAAATCATTGATTTAGTTCTTTATTGATTGGTCGTTAAGTCTAATATAATCATTGTCAGTCATCTCGGATGAAGTCTCTCTTTTTTCTTCTACAGATAATTCTACGTGGAGTAGTACCATGTATAATGTTGCGCTAAATGCAGCTCCAAATCTCGCCTTTGTCGTGGGTAAGCCAAGTCCTTTTTCTCCTCACAAATATGAATGTTTCAAGTAGCACCTTTTCGACCAAAAAAAAGTAGAACTTTGACAAAAAGAAAACATTTCTCGCAGGCCACTTCCTCGCAGCAAAATTCACGCTCGGAGCTCCATTTGTGTTGATACTTTTGATCTATAAGTGGAGGAGAAGGCACCTAGCAATGGACAAAAATATTGAAGAATTCCTACAAGCTCATAATAACTTTATGCCCATAAGGTACTCTTACTCAGATATTAAGAAAATCACAAGAAATTTCAAACACAAATTAGGAGAAGGAGGATATGGTTCCGTGTTTAAGGGGATACTTAGAAGTGGCAATGAAGTTGCTGTTAAGATTCTGAACAAGCCAAAATCTAATGGCCAAGACTTCATAAGTGAAGTGGGTACTATTGGAAGGATCCACCATGTTAATGTGGTTGAGCTTGTTGGTTTTTGCTTCAACGAATCTAAGCAGGCTCTTGTGTACGATTACATGTCGAATGGGTCTTTGGATAAACACATTTTCTCTAAAGATGGTTACTACTCTCTTGATTATAAGAGAATATATGAGATATCTCTCGGTGTGGCAAGGGGTATAGAATATCTACATCGGGGATGCGATATGCAAATTCTACATTTTGATATCAAGCCTCACAATATTCTTCTGGATCAAAATTTCACTCCAAAAGTTTCTGACTTCGGGCTTGCAAAGCTTTATCCTACGAACCATAACATTGTATCGTTGACTGTTGTGAGAGGAACCTTGGGATATATGGCACCAGAGCTATTCTATAAGGACATTGGTGGTGTCTCTTACAAAGTTGATGTTTACAGTTTTGGGATGCTGCTGATGGAAATGGCCGGTAGGAGAAGAAATGTAAATGCAAAGGCTGACCGCTCGAGTCAAATTTATTTCCCTTTGTGGGTTTACGATCAACTTCATGAAGAAAATGAGATTGAAATGGAAGTAGTAGAAGAGGAAAGAGAGATAATTAGGAAGATGGTAATAGTTGCTCTTTGGTGTATACAGTTAATCCCAAATGATCGACCATCAATGACTAAGGTCTTAGACATGCTTGAAGGAGATATTAATAAATTGCAACTGCCCCCGAAGCCACTTCTATATCCGTCGGAGGAGCCAGTTGACGATGTCGACACTGGAATAGAACTTGAATCGTGGTCAATTTCATCAAGTACTCCAACAATTTTCTGACTGATTCCAAATTTTGAATAACAATAACATTACGAAATCGTGCATGTATGATTTTCTCTTCTCCATGTATGAAATATAGGCAAAATAAATGTAGTTCCATCAAAAGTACAATTGGTCATGTAATTCGTGAACCAAGATGCTTTTAGCATTTGTTACTTCCTGTGTTTTGTAGAAAATTTGCCTCATGGTTACATTACTTATTTCCTGAGGGCTCTTGATATGATAGTCCGAGATCTTCTTGTATGGAGCAACGTGTCTGTCTCCCCCCTCTCCACCGTCCAATATCAAGCTTTCTCCTTCCCGCCACAGCCTCTCACCCTCGCCCTTGACCTCGACCGCCGCCTCATCAGCCGCCCCGATGGCATTGGCCGCCTCCGCGGAGCAACATCCCACCTCGACCTCATGTCCTGTGATGGGTCCCATCCCGAACTCCTCACCTTTCTCTCCTCCTCTAGTCCTACATTCGCTCTCGCGCATTGGTTCTGGGGAGGTGTGTCCATCGCCCACTCGCTTGGTCCCAGCTGGAGCCCCGACACGGCGATTCTCTACTCGCCCATCAGTCTCTACTCAAAATCCGTTGACTGAGCTGAGGCGGAGAGGAATTTTAGGGACATGGATACTGAAAGGGACCTGTTTTCTTGGAGTTCCATGATCTCTTTGCTTTGCCAATAATCACATGGGTTTAAACCAGTCGATGCTTCCGTTCATATACTTGAAGATGGGCTTTTTCCCTAATGATTCTGATGTCTGTGTTGGGGGTCCATCAATTGATATATTTTGCAAAGGGTAGTGCCGATTGGGTTTCAGCTCGTACGGTGTTTGACGAAATGTCCAAGAGGAATGTGGTTGCTTGGGCTTTTGACGATGACCAGATCTACTCAGCTGGTGAGTTGGGCCTTTGACAGATGTATTGACGCTCACTGCTGTTTCATCGGTGTGTTCGGAGACGGAGTTACTATTTCTTGGAGGGCAATTCCATTCCCGAGTTATATGGTCTGGATTGGGCTCGAATGGTGGTGTTGGATGCAAGCACGGTGGACATGCACTTGAAGTGTGTAGCTAGTGGATCGCTAGGTAGACTCACGCCCAAAGGACTAATCCCCTTGCATTAAGCAAAATCCATAAATGAAATCTTCCGCGTCTGACCAAATTGGCATTGCTTTCTTATAAAAAACTTAACCTACCGGCCCCATGCATTGTTTATTGGTTTCCTCTATAAATAGCCAATGTTGGAACAACAATTTCCTTGCGCAAACCTAAAGTATTTATCCAACCTAAACGATGTCAACCCAAATGCTCTTCCTTGCTACGCTAGTTGTCCTCTCATCTTCCATGCAATCCCATGCGGTGGATTACACCGTGACGAACAGCGCCGGCAACACTACCGGCGGCGCCCGCTTCTCTAGCGAGATCGGCATTCCGTACAGCCGCAGGACTTTGTCAGCGGCCACCCGTTTCATATGGAGGGTCTTCCATCAGAAAGCCCCTGGGGACCGTAAGAGCGTCGAAAAAGTGAGCTTGTTTATAGAGACAATGGATGGCGTGGCGTACGAGAGCAATGACGAGATCCACGTGAGCGCCACGTACCTTGGGGGATTCTCGGGGGACGTGAAGGGGGAGTTCACTGGGGTTCTGTACCACGAGATGGCGCACGTTTGGCAGTGGGATGGGGACGGGCAAGCTCCCGGGGGGCTCATTGAGGGGATCGCGGATTTCGTGAGGCTCCGGTCAGGGTACGTGCCGGGCCACTGGGTGGGGCCAGGCCAGGGCGATCGGTGGGACCAGGGTTACGATGTCACCGCACGGTTTCTCGACTACTGTGATGGCCTCAGAAACAGGTTCGTGGCCGAGCTGAACAAGAAGATGAGGACTGGTTATAGCGATAACTACTTTGTTGACCTGCTAGACAAGAGCGTTGACCAGCTCTGGAAGGACTACAAGGCTAAGTACACTACCTGACTAGAGCCCATGCCCGCTCGACAGATGTACGTGCTTTGTAAAAAGCATTGCCAACCATATGATCCTTAATTATGGACCCTTATTGTTACAATTAATGAATATTAAGACATTTTGACAAGGATACTCATCGAGTCTAGGCCTCGTGGTCTCATGTGTGTTCCACATAAACTTGGGTTTGGCCACAAGGTCCAGGCTCCAAGCATCGGAATCCCCTATCCATCTATCGATATCTTGGATTCTTAAGTCCTAATTTGAGCCAGCCCCAAGTTTCAAGTCTGCAATGAGCAAGATTTGCAGTGGGTTTGTGACACATTGACAATTGCCCTTGCGATAATACTTTGGTACTTGTGATTTGTCCATTTTTTTCTCATGATTTTGAAATTTTTGATGTGTTGTTTTCTATTTTCCTTGTTTTAAACAAACCCCACTTGAGTGGGATTTACTTGTGAGAAAATTGTCCAAAAAGTTTTAAATTTATTATGTGATGGTTAATTTAATTTTAAACATTTTATTATGTCAATTTAATCATAAACCTATTATATGACGGCCAATTAAGCCTTAGACCTTTCAATTATATCAATTTAGTCTTAAACATTTTAATAATTTATCAATTTAGTTCTAAATTTTTTAACGAATTACCAATGTAGCCTTTTCGGCTAATTTTGATTGGAAATTGCCCAATGGTCTTGTGTGATGTAGTCCATGCTTGTATTCAAACAATTCAAATTTTTTTATTAACTATATTGATGTTTTTTTTTTATAAGTCTAGCAAGGTTGCGAAACCCTCACCTTGCTTGCGACCCTTGCTGGATCTAGGCAAGCTTAGTGGCCAATGGTGGCCGGTGGCCTTGACTAGACTATCACGTTAGCAATTTTCAACTAAAATTATCTGGTAGAATTATATTGGTAATATATGAAAAGATTTAGGACTAAATTGATAAATTGTCAAAATATTTAGAACTAAATTGATACGATTAAAAGGTTTAAGAATAAAATGATATGATTAATAGTTTCAGAAATGAATTGGCTGCCATATAATAGTTGTTTTCTAGTTTGTTGCTTGAATATGGTAAAGAAGCCTCTTTGTAATTGAATCGGAGGTTTAAGATGTGGCCTTTATGCTTTCTTGACTTATTTCATATAAAGCTTTTAGCATCAGATTGAGCTTCGAGTTTCTTGCTCTGGTTGATTGACTTCTGACAATTTGTTGTGAGATTTGTGCTGGAAAAGTATTGATCGGATAAATGGGGGTCAATTCACCATCCACTACCCTGTGAAGTGGGCTGATAAGTTGTTTTGGTCCTAATTCCGTAAAGTAAATGTGGAAGCGGAAAGAATGCCCCACATGATTCAAATTAGTGCATAAATTTGACGGAGTTATTCTTCAGGGTGATCATTACATCTTCGATCGTGCTTCATAATAAATTGGTATAAGCATTAAGCAAGCAGCTAAAGTATGCAGTAACCTTAATTTGGGTCGAGTTAATCAAGGATGATTAAGCAATTATTTTTCTTCTTCTTTTTTTAAAATTAAAATCAGACCCAACTCTATCCGAACCTTTAATTCAGAATCCATGCGTGTAGGTTCACAAAAGAAACATATAACCTTTGTATCCGGATTGGATTGGATATTAATAGGGACTCAAACCAAATAGGTCGTTGACATCTCTAAGCCACGCGGATTCAACCTCGATCTTCTTTAGGTTAGTAATCTCCACTACCTTTGTGAACTTGCATGGTTTGAGACTTAATCAGACTCCTCACCCATTGACCACTCCCACTCATTCTATTTTTACATGTCATCTACTTGCCCGACATCAATCTTCAGGATATGCCTTGAATAAGTTTTAATGCCTAGTGACCCCTTTTCGATTTACGTAGTTCTAGATTATCTTCCTTTGCATAGTTCTAGGTTGAGCTCTATACAAGCAAATTTACTAACATTTGTT
Source organism: Eucalyptus pauciflora (assembly GCA_007663325.1). Classification (NCBI taxonomy): domain Eukaryota; kingdom Viridiplantae; phylum Streptophyta; class Magnoliopsida; order Myrtales; family Myrtaceae; genus Eucalyptus; species Eucalyptus pauciflora. Next base: position 719,736 of record VMYD01000194.1, on the reverse strand, counting down.
CTAATAAAGTTAACAAGACATGCATAATTTAGATGAAATGTCCGAATGAAAATACACGTGTAAAATGGGGTACGATCATTAAACATCACTCATACTATGTTAATCTCAGGTCAAACTCACTAGATCATGCTCCAATTAATTGTGTGAGATTTTGTGGGACAATTACCAATTATTTTAAAAGCTAAAACTTTTAGATTGGACTTTCTAATATAGTATCAAAGACAACAACATCCCTTTCGCATATGTGTATCCATCCCCCCTCAGTCAAATTTTATGTGCCTCTCCTATTTTGGCTTGCACATCAAAGGCGGTGTTAGAAAGTCCAATGCAAATTAAGCTTTTAAAACATGTGGTTAGTGCTATCTCTTTTGCCTATGTGCTTCCGCCCCCATCAAATTCCATGTGCCACTCATAATATAAATTGTACATGAGAGAATGTGTTAAAATATAGTCTCATTTCAATTGACAACATGTCTTACATGCTTTTGAGATTCATGTGGTCTCCCCGCACCTAATAACTTAAGTTTTTAGGTTAGACTTTCTAATATAATATCAGAGTCGGTGCTATCCCTTTTACATATGTACGCCAACCTCCCATAAGTTAATTCTATGTACTGCTCCTAATCCGATTTGGACGTGAAAAGGAGTGTTGAAATATTGATAATTGGTCATAAATGCTCTTTATATTCATATAGTCCCTCTCTATCTATCAACCCAAATGCTCTTCCTTGCTACGCTAGTTGTCCTCTCATCTTCCATGCAATCCCAAGCGGTGGAATACACCGTGACGAACAGCGCCGGCAACACTACCGGCGGTGCCCGCTTCTCTAGTGAGATCGGCATTCCGTACAGCCGCAGGACTTTGTCAGCGGCCACCCGTTTCATATGGAGGGTCTTCCATCAGAAAGCCCCTGGGGATCGTAAGAGCGTCGAAAAAGTGAGCTTGTTTATAGAGACAATGGATGGCGTGGCGTACGAGAGCAATGACGAGATCCACGTGAGCGCCACGTACCTTGGGGGATTCTCGGGGGACGTGAAGAGGGAGTTCACTGGGGTTCTGTACCACGAGATGGCGCACGTTTGGCAGTGGGATGGGGACGGGCAAGCTCCCGGGGGGCTCATCGAGGGGATCGCGGATTTCGTGAGGCTTCGGTCAGGGTACGTGCCGGGCCACTGGGTGGGGCCAGGCCAGGGCGATCGGTGGGACCACGGTTACGATGTCACCGCACGGTTTCTCGACTACTGCGATGGCCTCAGAAACAGGTTCGTGGCCGAGCTGAACAAGAAGATGAGGACTGGTTATAGCGATAACTACTTTGTTGACCTGCTAGACAAGAGCGTTGACCAGCTCTGGAAGGACTACAAGGCTAAGTACGCTACCTGATTACAGTCGATCCCTGTTCAAGAGATGTACGTGCTTGATTAAAATAAAACTTGCTTAACAAGCGCATTCATGAAATAAAACATATTCGAATCAAATTTGGATTGTTAGCAACTTACCATGATTAGTGTTTACTTTCGGCCGTTTGTGCATATATCTAAACGACAAATCTCTCAAATTCGGATCAAAATTGTGGAAATATTTTTCAAATTGCGGATTTTACACTAAACATGCAAAGCTAGCTACTAGCTCCTCTCTCAAATTAAGCTACTCATGGTGGTTGCAATAGAACGGTTCCATATATTATTGTTAATTAAGATAATCCCTTAGCTTTCCACAATAATCGAGGTCGGCATAAGGACTGGTCCAAATTCAAAGTCAACGGAAACCTGTCCTCCCTAGTCAAGAGACGAAACTCAATAATAATAAATGTGTATAATTACTTTATCTTTCCAATGAGACCCAAACACATATGTCACTACACGAAATGTTAAATCCAATCATTAGATTAGAGAAGATTAGAAAATATCTTGTTGTGAGCTAGTCTAACAATGTTGGTCGAGGTAATTTTATCTCGAAAAGCCCCATCAAAGTATAGCCAAGCGACGACCAATCCACTACCATGAAATCACATGTTGAACAATTCAGGGTGTTGTCCAAATTAATTATAATCACCTTTACCGTCCTCTATAAATTGTCTAACTAGTTCAACAACATTCTCCAAGCACCCCCCCAAAAAAAGGAAAAAAAGAAAAAAAGAAAAGAAAAACCTAGACCCTGTATGTGCTCTTCCTAGCTACGCTAGTGATCCTTTCATGTATCATATAATCCCATGATGTTGACTACTTATGTGAACATCCTTTAGTATTCTCAATCTATATTGCAATTTGTTGTCGGTGATAGAAAATCCAACTCAAAAACTTAAACTGATAAGATGATACTCTAATACCTCCATGCAAGCCGAATTACGAGCAACATGTGAAATTTTGACCACGGGCTTTAATATCATGTTAGAAAATCCAAATCAAAAGCTTAACCTTATAGATGGAGGGACACCACATGAATATAAAGAACATATTAAACCTGTTGTGAAGTGATATAGGACTATACTTCAATAGTCGGTGTCATACAAAAAAAGTGATGTAGCCCAAGACTAGCTACTTGAACAATAGCATTGGGAGAGTGACGATCTGAGAGTGACGAAAACTTAGTCATAAAATCGAGCAGAGATTTCAGTCTGTGCTAGCTCGGGAAAATGGGTATAATTTTGTCGATTCAGATCAGAATAACTTGATTCCAAAGCTAAAAGGATGGAGACTCGAAGATCTACAACTTTCATGTTTTGAGTTTTCTGATATAATCACCGTAGAATTGTCGAATTTTGATGGAAGTGAGCAAAACAGGAATAGAGAAAATGAAGAAAATGATACAAACTTCAATGGCTGCTCTTCTAGGCCTCCAAGAAAGTTGAAATGGTATCAATTCTTCGAGATTGATGCTGCAACTCTTTGAAGATGCAGACTTTAAAAGCCCTGACTCTTCTAAGATAGAGTGAAAACTCTTCTAAGTTTTAAGGAGTTTGAACTCTTCAAGGTTCAAGATAATTGCATTAAGAAAATTTTCATTAATCAAATTCATCTCCCATTTACAAAGGTTCGATGACTTCTTATAGTGAAAACAAGAAAAGACCATATTCAAACCTAGAAACTAGTGATCATTTATGTGCTTAGAAACTATAATCTATTAAATGTACAATATTTCCAACGCTTGTGATTTTTTCAAAGAGTCTTGATGCAAGTTTTGATGCATGAAAAATGACAAGTCTTTATGACAAAGTCAAAGATGAGGCCTTATTGATGAGGGAGTTTTCAATGAGAGTGTTGTCGATCTTGAATCCATACTAACCTTCTTGGTTGAACAAGTTGGTTTTCAACATGGGCTGCATCATACAGCTAGAACTAGTGTGGACCATTCTTGGACAGAACCAACGAAGGAAAATTATAATAACCTTGGCCTTGCGCACAAAAATATTTTAGACACCTTTTCACTATCCAGATTTGATCGTGCACCGTAAAAATGTGAAGCAGAAGATGCTATCATAAGTTCAAAGGGTAGGCCATGCCCTTTACTGGACCATTTCGGTCCATCAAAAGGTCCGTCTAGCCTTTCAAAGGGCCAAGCTTTACCTTTGAAGGGAGTATGTGCTCATTCTAGCCCTTCCAAGGGTTTTCCTTAGAAAATCCAAATCAAAAGCTTCACCTTATAGATGGAGGGACACCACATGAATAGAAAGAACATATTAAACCTGTTGTCAAGTCATATAGAACTATACTTCAATAGTTGGTGTCATACAAATAAAGTGATGTAACCCAAGACCGGCTACTTGAACAATAGAATCGGGAGAGTGATGAAAACTTAGTCATAAAATCAAGCAGAGATTTCAATCTGTGCTAGCTCGGGAAAATGGGTATAATTTTGTCAATTCAGATCAGAATAACTTGATTTCAAAGCTAAAAGTATGGAGACTTGAAGATCTACAACTTTCAAAGCTAAAAGTATGTAGACTTGTCGAATTTTGATGGAAGTGAGCAAAACAGGAATAGACAAAATGAAGAAAATCATAGAAACTTCAATGGTTGCTCTTCTAGGCCTCTAAGGGCACGTTTGGTAACGATTCTGTTCCCGGTAGTAGATTCTGATCAGAAATGATTTTTTTTTATTCTGTTTCCGAGAACTGATTCTGAGTAAAAAAACGCGTTTTGTAACTATCCAAAATTTTTTATTCTAGAATAGAATTGCGTTTGGTACAGTATTCATTGATTATATTCCAAATCAATTTCTTTTAATTTTTAAATAATTTTTCTACTTTTTTTCATTTTATTCTTTTCTTCTTTTCCTTTTTTTTTTTTCTTCATCTTTCTCCTATTCTTCTTCTTCTTCTTCTTCTTCAGGCCGGTTGCCGGACCGGCGACCGGCTAGATGAGGGCTAGCAACCTCACCGGAGGGTCGTCGGCAACCTCATAGGAGGGTCACTGGCCCTCGTCGGCCGAGCCTCGATGGCAACTAGGGGAGGCTCGTCTTGCCCCGTCGAGGCTTGGCCTCGCCGGTGGCCAGGCCGACCTCGCCGGGACTGGGCGAGCCTCGCCGGGACTGGGCGAGGCCTCCGGCAAGGCTCGCCTAGCCCCGCCAAGGTTTGGCCTCCCCAGATCTAGCGAGGCCGAGCCTCACCAGTGGCCAGGCGAGCCTCACTGGGGCTGGGCGAGGCCCACCTGGCCATCGGTGGGGTTGGGCGAGCCTCGCCGGTGGTTGGGCTTGCCTCCGGCGACCAACGACGGCGAACGGTGGTAGACAGGGCGATCGATGAAGAAGAGAAAAAATGGAAGAAAAAGAGCGTTTTGATTCTTAGATTTGTTCTCGGAATGAGAATCAACTTTTTTTTTTTTACCAAACGCGATTCTGTTCCCAAATTACTCCCCGGAATAAAAAATTAAAATATGGCCCTGTGTGGATGGTTACCAAATAGGCCTAAGAAAGTTGAAATGGTATCAATTCTTCGAGATTGATGCTGCAACTCTTTGAGGATGCAGACTTTAAAAGCCCTGACTCTTATAAGACAAAGTGAAAACTCTTCTAAGTTTTAAGGAGTTTGAACTCTTCAAGGTCCAAGATAATTTTATTAAGAAAATTTTCATTAATCAAATTCATCTCCCCTTTACAAAGGTTCGATGACTTCTTATAGTGAAAACAAGAAAAAACCAGATTAAAACCTAGAAACTAGTGATCATTTATGTGCTTAGAAACTATAATCTATTAAATGTACAATATTTCCAACAATTGTGATTTTTTCAAAGAGTCTTGATGCAAGTTTCGATGCATGAAAAATGACAAATCTTTATGACAAAGTCAAAGATGAGGCCTTATTGATGAGGGAGTTTTCAATGAGAGTGTTGTCGATCTTGAATGCATACCAACTTTCTTGGTTGAACGAGTTGGTTTTCAACACGGGCTGCATCATAAACCTAGAACTAGTGTGGACCATTCTTGGATGGAACCAACGAAGGAAAATTATAATAAGCTTGGCCTTCCGCACAAAAATATTTTAGACACCTTTTCACTATCCAGATCCGATCGTGCACCGAAAAAAGGTGAAGCAGAAGATGCTGTCATAAGCTCAAAGGGTAGGCCATGCCCTTTAGAGGGCCAATTCGGCCCATCAAAACGTCCGTTTAGCCTTTCAAAGGGCCAAGCTTTACCTTTGAAGGGAGTTTGTGCTCATTCTAGCCCTTCCAAGGCTTTTCCTTAGAACGCGAAAATCTCTTATAGATAGGAGCTTATTTTGCTCATTTTTCTTCAAGGTAAGTGAATTCCTCTATTGCTCGTTCGTGAGAATGATCATTTTGAGCTTTCATTAACTTGTTTTCTCTTAATTCCCAAGGAAATGAAGGTAGGCAAAGGAAAATATGTGGAGTGTGGCGAATGCCACACAATCAGTTAGTGTGGTCTAAGTCCCTGTTAATTCAAGAATAGTCATTATAATGTTTGAATTAACATAGAAATTCACATACTACAGTTGTCACTCTATCATTTTAGCAAATTGAATTTTAATAAAAAAATAAATCGATACTCTCCTAAAAATATTATATGCATATAGAGAAACCCTGTTGAATAACCCGAGTCTAGGATCGCATACCAAATAGACTTAGAGGGAAAAGTTCTGCAAGGGTTCTCGGTCCACGAATCGAGGCCCCCTATGCATGTGACAATTTTATATGTATTTCGAACGAAAAAAAATCGATTGATAAAGTCGGTTCTCTTATTTCAGAGACGAAAGACAAAGCAGGCTGACTGCCTTTACCGATGAATAGAAACTGAAAACCTGGTGTCGTGCACCCCTCAATTTCTACGGTCGTGAGACCGTGCTAGAATTTTTTTTATCAGATTGAGACTAAAAATTAAAGTATAGGATGTTGACTAAGACCACGTAAAATGTTGGGGGTTGACTAAAATAATGAAGAAACCATAAAGGTCAGAGGCGAATTAGCCCAATAGTGTTGATCACAATAGGTGATATACATATATGAATGTGGAGTATGTTTTAATTTATTAGTAATGGCATGCATATTAGGGCCGGTAGTATACTGAGTCGTGGAGATGCCTATCCACAGAAAAAGACGATGAGTAAAAGACAAGATTTTTGAAAAGATGGTATACGAGTTGAACAAATTTTTTTTTTTCCTTTTTCTTCGTCATAATTTAAAAAGCGACACTTACAAATTATTGAACTTGAATTAAAATACAGCACCGGATGCCTACCTTAAAAAAGGATTTTCATTCAATTTAAGGTACGAAATATTCAAAATGATTCATTTGCCCATACTAAAATTGATTCAAAGAGAGAATCAATTTGCTAAAAAACGTTGTACTTGGAAACTGCAGAGAGGTTTCCTTGCCACTAATTTAATAAAACTCTAGCTGGTCCACATCTTTTACTTTTTCTTCGTTTGTCTTAGTTTTATTGGTTGAATTAAACATTTCGATGCCGGCAAAGGGTCAACCGGCTAAACCTCGCTAGAATTCAGTAGGAAAAAGGAAAATAAAATAAAATTTATAAAAAAAATTAGAAAAAATTAAAAATTTTAAAATATAAAAAATTAGCTACATCACTGCTAGCAATGTAGTATGATGGTCGATGTCCACTTTAGTGTTCTTAGCCAAAATTGACCGAAAGAATTATACTAATAAATCATCAAAACGTTAATGACTAAATTGGCTAAATTGAAAAGTTTTAAAATCGAATTGACATCTATACAATATGTTTCTGATTTATTTGGTAACTATCCCATCAAAACTGGATGAGCAATGTTTTATTATCATTGATTTACTATTTTTTTTTTTTATAATCAAGGATCCGTCGGACCCACCTTTCGCTTACGTTAATTGGCAATCCATGATCCGTTCAGTGCTCGGACGGCATCCGGACCAAGCGTCAATACCTAAGGGGAGACTAGTATAGGACCCCATCACATGGCCCCCCACTTAAGATGTTAGCAATTGCGGATTTCGAACTCTCGACCTCAGCAATGAGGGAGAAGCTCTCAACCAACACAGCTACTTACTGGTGGATTACTAATTTTTCTTTTCATCTTCACAATTTAACAAAGTGACATTTATGAGATATTGGCCTTGAAATAGAATAAAATACCAGATGCCTTCCTCAAAAGAATTTTGATCTAATTTAGGGTACAAAATGTTCAAATCGATTTATTTTTAGAAAATTCCCCAAAAAAAGAAAAATATAAGAAAAAGAAAAGAACTTCAAATCTAGAAACTACAGAGAAGTTTCCTTCCTAAATAATGTGAAAGCCATCCGTAATTTTTAAATGCTAGCTTGACTGCGTGCTCAACGATTTCTAGGTAATTCCACTAATATAATTAAACTTTTGCCGTGCCCACACTCTATATTTTTCTTCGCTCGACTTTGTTTTATTGGTTGACTTGGACATTTGACCAACGACTCCAACTCTTTTCAGTCATAATATATACCCCTCTATTAAGGCTGCATCGCATTACTGATGAGCTAAAATTTTCAGTACATCAGACCAAGCCGCGGAAAGATGATTCATTCTTTCAACGCCATGTATATGTGCCATGTTTTCCTTCTCACATTACACGTTCTGCTACTAGGGATCAGTTGTGATGCTAAAAACAGTCACTTGTGCCCTGTTTCCTCTTGTGGCGAGGTTTGTATAAGCTACCCCTTTCGATTGAAAGGCGACCCAAAATATTGCGGCCGCCCTGAGTTTGAACTAGCTTGTGAGTATAATCATACTGTCCTATATTTGTTTGATGGTCGATATTATGTGAAGTCAATCGATTACAATTTCTATCGTGACAAAGGAGACTTCCAAGGTTTCATCACGGTGGTTGACGATGGACTTCAAAAGGGTAATTGCTCATCTCTCCCTCATTACTCACTGGGGTTCTCCAATTTCAGTAACAGCAACATTCCATACTATGTCGAAAGACTCTCAGAAGTGGTGATGGTGGCCTTTATGAAGAGCTCACAACCCGTTGTTTTCACTTCGTATGTCGATACCAAACCGTGTATCAAGGGAACACACTCTGCCGATATGCCTCCCAATTCTTCCCAAATGAAGGTGTACTCATATGCTTCACCTGGGTATGATCTAGCAGCAGGGGACATCAAGGATTCTTGCACCATAACCATGATGTCCTTTGCATCGCCTTATGGTTGGAGGGAAGGGGATCAGTATAATCGCGTAAGCGCACCATACAAGGACCTCCACAATCAGATGGCGGAGGGATTCAATCTCACCTTTGGGCCGCTCTATTCTGCAGACAGATGGTTCCGATTTTGCTTCTTAGGTTCTAGATACCGAAGGAACGGGTGCAGTCACTATTACGTTCGTAAGCGACTTTCACTGGAACTTTTCTTTCTTCTTCCTCCACTTTTTCTTAAATGCTAGTTCTACTATGAGACCTTAAAAAATTTACTTCACAAGCGATGTAAACCTTTCAATTGGATATCGTAATATGTGGTATCCAAAACATGATGTCATTAAATCTTTAAATATCCAATAGAGAAATTCGTCGCATCGCTTTAAGTAAAAAATTAAATTAAATTGGCAGCATAGCTTTTCTGGAGTCGACACCATTCCTTCATATTTGTTTGGGGGGAAATGTTAGATTTAATTGTAGCTCGTGCCCTTGCATGGCTGTTATTTAGGTGGGTGAATAAATTGTGCACATACTGGATGATGTCTGTAAATTAGAGCCATGCGCGAGTGACTCGTGAGCTTGTGAAATCAATTGGTGCATCTAGGGGAGCGAAATCATCTTTCTTAGATAGAAAAAGTCATGCTATGATAACATGGATTCGATAGAATAAAGTTAAATCCAAGCGCCATCAAGGAGAGTGAAACTCATTGACCGTTCCTTGTTCAACAGTTCTGCACATTGCAACTTTTAATGAACAAAAGTGAGTCTTTGCAACTTTGCAGTGATTGTATAAATGTACCTTGGGCTTGGGTTATAGCTTAGCGTGACTTTTTTTTTTTTTTTTTGTGTGTGTTTAATTGCTGAAATCATTGATTTAGTTCTTTATTGATTGGTCGTTAATTCTAATATAATCATTGTCAGTCATCTCGGATGAAGTCTCTCTTTTTTCTTCTACAGATAATTCTACGTGGAGTACCATTTATAATGTTGCGCGAAATGCAGCTTCAAATCTCGCCTTTGTCATGGGTAAGCCAAGTCCTTTTTCTCCTCACAAATATGAATGTTTCAAGTAGTACCTTTTCGACCAAAAAAAAAGTAGAACTTTGACAAAAAGAAAACTACACTAAGCTATGGCCAAATTTCTTGCAGGCCACTTCCTCGCAGCAAAATTCACGCTCGGAGCTCCATCTGTGTTGATATTTTTGATCTATAAGTGGAGGAGAAGGCACCTAGCAATGGACGAAAATATTGAAGAATTCCTACAAGCTCATAATAACTTTATGCCCATAAGGTATTCTTACTCAGATATTAAGAAAATCACAAGAAATTTCAAACACAAATTAGGAGAAGGAGGATATGGTTCCGTGTATAAGGGGATACTTAGAAGTGGCAATGAAGTTGCTGTTAAGATTCTGAACAAGCCAAAATCTAATGGCCAAGACTTCATAAGTGAAGTGGGTACTATTGGAAGGATCCACCATGTTAATTTGGTTCAGCTTGTTGGTTTTTGCTTCAACGAATCTAAGCAAGCTCTTGTGTATGATTACATGTCAAATGGGTCTTTGGATAAACACATTTTCTCTAAAGATGGTTACTACTCTCTTGATTATAAGAGAATATATGAGATATCTCTCGGTGTGGCAAGGGGTATAGAATATCTACATCGGGGATGCGATATGCAAATTCTACATTTTGATATCAAGCCTCACAATATTCTTTTGGATCAAAATTTCACTCCAAAAGTTTCTGACTTCAGGCTTGCAAAGCTTTATCCTACGAACCATAACGTGGTATCGTTGACTGTTGTGGGAGGAACCTTGGGATATATGGCACCAGAGCTATTCTACAAGGACATTGGTGGTGTCTCTTATAAAGTTGATGTTTATAGTTTTGGGATGCTGCTAATGGAAATGGCTGGTAGGAGAAGAAATGTAAATGCAGGGGCTGATTGCTCAAGTCAAATTTATTTCCCTTTGTGGGTTTACGATCAACTTCATGAAGAAAATGAGATTGAAATGGAAGTAGTACAAGAGGAAAGAGAGATAATTAGGAAGATGGTAATAGTTGCTCTTTGGTGTATACATTTAATCCCAAATGATCGGCCATCAATGACTAAGGTCTTAGACATGCTTGAAGGAGATATCAATAAATTGCAACTGCCCCCAAAGCCACTTCTATATCCGTCAGAGGAGCCAGTTGACGATGTCGACACTGGAATAGAACTTGAACTCAATTTCATCAAGTACTACAACAATTTTCTGACTGATTCCAAATTTTGAATAACAATAACATTACGAAATCGTGCATGTATGATTTTCTCTTCTCCATGTATGAATAATAGGCAAAATAAATGTAGTTCCATCAAAAGTATAATTGGTCATGTAATTCGTGAACCAAGATGCTTTTAGCATTTGTTACTTCCTGTGTTTTGTAGAAAATTTGCCTCATGGTTACATTACTTATTTCCTGAGGGCTCTTGATATGATAGTCCGAGATCTTCTTGTATGGAGCAACGTGTCTGTCTCCCCCCTCTCCACCGTCCAATATCAAGCTTTCTCCTTCCCGCCACAGCCTCTCACCCTCGCCCTTGACCTCGACCGCCGCCTCATCAGCCGCCCCGATGGCATTGGCCGCCTCCGCGGAGCAACATCCCACCTCGACCTCATGTCCTGTGATGGGTCCCATCCCGAACTCCTCACCTTTCTCTCCTCCTCTAGTCCTACATTCGCTCTCGCGCATTGGTTCTGGGGAGGTGTGTCCATCGCCCACTCGTTTGGTCCCAGCTGGAGCCCCGACACGGCGATTCTCTACTCGCCCATCAGTCTCTACTCAAAATCCGTTGACTGAGCTGAGGCGGAGGGGAATTTTAGGGACAAGGATACTAAAAGGGACCTGTTTTCTTGGAGTTCCATGATCTCTTTGCTTTGCCAATAATCACATGGGTTTAAACCAGTCGATGCTTCCGTTCATATACTTGAAGATGGGCTTTTTCCCTAATGATTCTGATGTCTGTGTTGGGTGTCCATCAATTGATATATCTTGCAAAGGGTAGTGCCGATTGGGTTTCAGCTCGTACGGTGTTTGACGAAATGTCCGAGAGGAATGTGGTTGCTTGGGCTTTTGACGATGACTAGATCTACTCAGCTGGTGAGTTGGGCCTTTGAAAGATGGATTTACGCTCACTGCTGTTTTGTCGGCGTGTTCGGAGACGGAGTTACTATTGCTTGGGGTGCAATTCCATTCCCGAGTTATATGGTCTGGATTGGGCTCGAATGGTGGTGTTGGACGCAAGTACGGTGGACATGTACGTGAAGTGTGTAGCTAGTGGATCGCTAGGTAGATTCACACCTAAAGGACTAATCCCCTTGCATTAAGCAAAATCCATAAATGAAATCTTCCGCGTCTGACCAAATTGGCATTGCTTTCTTATAAAAAACTTAACCTACCGGCCCCATGCATTGTTTATTGGTTTCCTCTATAAATAGCCAATGTTGGAACAACAATTTCCTTGCGCAAACCTAAAGTATTTATCCATCCTAAACGATGTCAACCCAAATGCTCTTCCTTGCTACGCTAGTTGTCCTCTCATCTTCCATGCAATCCCAAGCGGTGGAATACACCGTGACGAACAGCGCCGGCAACACTACCGGCGGTGCCCGCTTCTCTAGTGAGATCGGCATTCCGTACAGCCGCAGGACTTTGTCAGCGGCCACCCGTTTCATATGGAGGGTCTTCCATCAGAAAGCCCCTGGGGATCGTAAGAGCGTCGAAAAAGTGAGCTTGTTTATCGAGACCATGGATGGCGTGGCGTACGAGAGCAATGACGAGATCCACGTGAGCGCCACGTACCTTGGGGGATTCTCGGGGGACGTGAAGGGGGAGTTCACTGGGGTTCTGTACCACGAGATGGCGCACGTTTGGCAGTGGGATGGGGACGGGCAAGCTCCCGGGGGGCTCATTGAGGGGATCGCGGATTTCGTGAGGCTCCGGTCAGGGTACGTGCCGGGCCACTGGGTGGGGCCAGGCCAGGGCGATCGGTGGGACCAGGGTTACGATGTCACCGCACGGTTTCTCGACTACTGTGATGGCCTCAGAAACAGGTTCGTGGCCGAGCTGAACAAGAAGATGAGGACTGGTTATAGCGATAACTACTTTGTTGACCTGCTAGACAAGAGCGTTGACCAGCTCTGGAAGGACTACAAGGCTAAGTACACTACCTGACTAGAGCCCATGCCCGCTCGACAGATGTACGTGCTTTGTAAAAAGCATTGCCAACCATATGATCCTTAATTATGGACCCTTATTGTTACAATTAATGAATATTAAGACATTTTGACAAGGATACTCATCGAGTCTAGGCCTCGTGGTCTCATGTGTGTTCCACATAAACTTGGGTTTGGCCACAAGGTCCAGGCTCCAAGCATCGGAATCCCCTATCCATCTATCGATATCTTGGATTCTTAAGTCCTAATTTGAGCCAGCCCCAAGTTTCAAGTCTGCAATGAGCAAGATTTGCAGTGGGTTTGTGACACATTGACAATTGCCCTTGCGATAATACTTTGGTACTTTTGATTTGTCCATTTTTTTCTCATGATTTTGAAATTTTTGATGTGTTGTTTTCTATTTTCCTTGTTTTAAACAAACCCCACTTGAGTGGGATTTACTTGTGAGAAAATTGTCCAAAAAGTTCTAAATTTATTATGTGATGGTTAATTTAATTTTAAACCTTTTATTATGTCAATTTAATTATAAACCTATTATATGACGGCCAATTAAGCTTTAGACCTTTCAATTATATCAATTTAGTCTTAAAAATTTTAATAATTTATCAATTTAGTTCTAAATTTTTTAACGAATTACCAATGTAGCCTTTTCGGCTAATTTTGATTGGAAATTGCCCAATGGTCTTGTGTGATGTAGTCCATGCTTGTATTCAAACAATTCAAATTTTTTTATTAACTGTATTGATGTTTTTTTTTTATAAGTCTAGCAAGGTTGCGAAACCCTCACCTTGCTTGCGGCCCTTGCTGGATCTAGGCAAGCTTAGTGGCCAATGGTGGCCGGTGGCCTCACCGGCCCTGTGAAGAAAACAAGAAAATTAAGAAAATCAATAAAATTTTCAGAAATTTTTTACATAATTAAAAAATTATCCACGCTAGCACTAGATATACCATATAAGATGGTTGGCATTGACTAGACTATCACGTTAGCAATTTTCAACTAAAATTATCTGGTAGAATTATATTGGTAATATATGAAAAGATTTAGGACTAAATTGATAAATTATCAAAATATTTAGAACTAAATTGATACGATTAAAAGGTTTAAGAATAAAATGATATGATTAATAGTTTCAGAAATGGATTGGCTGCCATATAATAGTTGTTTTCTAGTTTGTTGCTTGAATATGGTAAAGAAGCCTCTTTGTAATTGAATCGGAGGTTTAAGATGTGGCCTTTATGCTTTCTTGACTTATTTCATATGAGGCTTTTAGCATCCGATTGAGCTTCGAGTTTCTTGCTCTGGTTGATTGACTTCTGACAATTTGTTGCGAGATTTGTGCTGGAAAAGTATTGGTCGGATAAATGGGGGTCAGTTCACCATCCACTACCCTATGAAGTGGGCTGATAAGTTGTTTTGGCCTGATTCCGTAAAGTAAATGTGGAAGCGGAAAGAATGCCCCACATGATTCAAATTAGTGCATAAATTTGACGGAGTTATTCTTCAGGGTGATCATTACATCTTCGATCGTGCTTCATAATAAATTGGTATAAGCATTAAGCAAGCAGCTAAAGTATGCAGTAACCTTGCCAAAATTTGGGTCGAGTTTGTTGGGATGCGGAATTACCAGAATCTTGCAATTTACGTCAACGCGAAATCACCCCAGAGAAATTAAACGAGAAAAATAAGGACACCAGAAATTTACGTGGTTCGGTCCGAGTATCGGTACCTACGTCTACGGGGAGAGCCAGCAGCAAATAATCCACTAAAATCGGAGAATCAGAGTTTACAATCGCTTAATCGCTCAAGTGTTTCCCACACCTAGATTTAACCCCAAACCCTAAGTGTTTATAAATAACAACTCAATTTGGTATAAACTCACGGCGCAAAATTACCGTGTGTTCAAGCTTTAAATAAAACGCTCTACGTACACCAAAATCAGGACGTACGGCTTCACGTATTTCTTCAAAACTTCTCGCGGCTTCTTGCGGCTTCAAAAACGTTGGACGTGCGACTTCTTGCTTCGCGCGGCTTCACTCTCTCTCGTACGGGTGCAGCAGCCGCGCGCAAGAAAGAGAACATCTTCTACGTAGGGTTCCTTCTATTTAATTGCTTCGCGGGAACAAACGTGTGCCCCAAAAGGTCAAACAATTGACCTGGGCCCACCTCTCTTGTTTCACGCGTGCAAAGGCTTAAATGAGGAAAGCCCATGGCGTGGGCCCCATCGTGGATAGAAGAACACGACTACTCCTCCTGCAGATAACTCAGAGATAAAATCTTTGCTTTCATTTATTTTATATTTCCTCTTTTGTAATTTGCAAAAAATCCAGCGAATCGCATTTTCACAAACACTCAAACTCGAGTCATATTTAACAGAGTTAATCAAGGATAACTAAGCAATTCTTTTTTAAAAAATTAAAATTAAAATCCGACCCAACTCTATCCGAACCTTTAATTCAGAATCTATGCGTGTAGGTTCACAAAAGAAACACATAACCTTTGTATCCGGATTGGATTGGATATCAATAGGGACTCAAACCGAATAGGTCGTTGACATCTCTAAGCCACGCGGATTCAACCTCGATCTTCTTTAGGTAAGTAATCTCCACTACCTTTGTGAACTTGCAAGGTTTGCCATGTGTAAGACTTAATCAGACTCCTCACCCATTGACCACTTCCACTCATTTTATTTTTACATGTCATCTACTTGCCCGACATCAATCTTCAGGATATGCCTTGAATAATTTTTAATGCCTAGTGACCCCTTTTCGATTTACGTAGTTCTAGATTGAACTATCTTCCTTTGCATAGTTCTAGGTTGAGCTCTATACAAGCAAATTTACTAACATTTGTTCTAATAAAGCTAACAAGACATGCATAATTTAGATGAAATGTCCAAATGAAAATACACGTGTAAAATGGGTACGATCATTAAACATCACTCATACTATGTTAATCTCAAGTCAAACTCACTAGATCATCTTCCAATTAATTGTGTAAGATTTTGTGGGACCATTACCAGCTATTTTAAAAGCTAAAACTTTTGGATTGGACTTTCTAATATAGTATCAAAGACAATAACATCCATTTCGCATATGTGTGTCCATCCCCCCTCAGTCAAATTTTATGTGCCTCTCCTAATTTGGCTTGCACGTGAAAGGCGGTGTGTGTACATTATGAGTGGCAAATTAAGCTTTTAAAACATGTGGTTAGTGCTATCTCTTTTGCGTATGTGCTTCCACCCCCATCAAATTCCATGTGCCACTCATAATGTAAATTGTACGTGAGAGAATGTGTTAAAATATAGTCTCATTTCAATTGACAACGGGTCTTACATGCTTTTGAGATTCATGTGGTCTCTCCGCACCTAATAACTTAAGTTTTTAGGTTAGACTTTCTAATATAATATCAGAGTCGATGCTATCCCTTTCACATGTGTAGGTCAACCTCCCATATGTTAATTCTATGTATTGCTCCTAATCCGATTTGCATGTGAAAAGGAGTGTTGAAATATTGATAATTGGGCCATAAATGCTCTCTATATTCATATAGTCTCTCTCCATCTATTAACTTAAGCTTTTGGGCCTGACTATTCTAATAGATTGGACCAACAAATGGTAAAAGGGGAGACACACAATTTATATGGCAACTGAAAGGGAAATTAAAACAAATAATCTCAAAACTTTGGCCTAACGTGTAATGGTCATTTTGGAATTTCAATTTGTTCAAGTTGGGTAATAGTGTAATTATTAAAATTTATGAATAGTACTGAAGGATTGATTTGACTTTGTTAGGAAGTTGAGGGACTATATTAAACAAATTAAAAAGTTTAAAAAATATGTTGAACATTTGTAAATAGCTCAAAGACCACATTGAACCAATTAAAGGTCTAACAATCATATTGCATATGGGGCTAAAATTTAGGGCTTATTAGTATCATTTCCCCAATCATAACCATGTGATAATAATGGGTACTAACATAATCATAGGTTGTACTACTATATAAAATCATGTATGGATTTAGTCAAACTTTTGGGCTTTAATATTGAAATCCTTCAGTGATTTTGCTTCTTATAATACAAGAGACATGACTTTATTATTTTTCACTGAGCAAATAAAAATCATATTCACAATCAAACAAGTACATTGTTGACGCCTAAATTTCGTTTTCTTAAATTAGGTTTTTTTAATTATATTTTTTTCCTTTTTCGGATAATAAATAATAAATAAACAAAAAAAGCAAAAAAAAAAAAAAAGAGAGAAGAGCAGTAGTAGCTCCTCCTATGGGCCTCCACGGCCCAAGCGCGAGGCCCGGCCTCCTTCCAGTCGTCCCCTTCCTCGCGCCTCTGCAACTCACGCGTAGAGGGCGCGATGCCGGAAGGATGGCCGGACGACGACGCACGTGGAGCAGAGGCAGCTGGCGTCGGATGGGACGCTGGTTCGGCCGGTTCGGCCGTGAAGACCGATGGTCCAAGTTCCGTCGACCGGCCGCCCCTCGGCCTATAAATAGCCCCCGACGTCGACGGTGAAGAGCACGGATCGCAGAGGAGAGAGAGAGGCCAGCTAGCGAAGCTCCGAGCATCCCCTGAGAGACTTCGGGGAACTCGGAGCGAGCAGGGGCCGGACCGAGAGAGACGTCGGGATCGAAGGCTTGTGAGCATTGGAAGCTTCCCTCGAGAGACTTCGAGAGAGGCCCGAACGCCCGCGAACCCAGATCTGAGGGCGGAAGAGGTCGCCGTCGAGCGCGCGAGAGAAAGAGGGTGAGAGGGAGAGAGGGAAACTGAGGGCGTCACACACCCTCCGCCGCACCGCCGTCCGTCGTTCAAGCTGCCGCCCACGGCTAGGTAACGCGCCACCGCCGTCGCCACCACCGCATCCACTAATCCCCCCTCTCGGCGCCGCAAATCGGGAACCCTAGGGTTCCCGATTTGTCGGGTCGCGACCCGGGTCGTTGGGTCGGACCCGGGTAGGGTTTTTGCCGGTTCCCCCACCCAAAGCGGCACCGTTTCAAAAAAAAAAAATTTTAAAAAAAAGAAAAAAGGCAAAAAGACTTGTATTTTTCCAAAAACACCAAAAATCCAAAAAAAATAATAATAATCCATTTTATGTCCAAAAAAATCGGAAAAATGTTCAAAAAATGTTTTTGTTCCCAAAAATGCGTGGAAAATCCCTAAAACATCCAAAAAACCTCAAGGTTTAAACAAGGTTAGGTACCGAAATGGCATTAGTGATTAACTAGTGTAATCAAGTCCCCGATCCTAATTTCTCTGGTTGCGCAGGAGCGAATATTTCTCCCAATATTTCGCATGGGTTTCTAATCAACCCACCTCAAATTGATTAGTGAAGACTCCGTTTTAAAAATTAACTTACAGGTTAAAAACTTTGACCATTAAAGTCGTGAATTGGTGGACTTGGGAGAGTCCGGGCTTAATAAACCTAGCCGAGCCATTAGCCTCCACTAGGCGCCCGAAAAAAAAGAGGTCGCGACAGCTTGGCGACTCCGCTGGGGACTTTGAAGACTTAGGCTTTTTTTGCCTTGTTTAAATTCTTTACTGACTTAGGTTTTTTTTTATGCAGGTCAATAGCTTAGAAATTTATTTTAACTTTGTTTAAAATAGATTGTCTTGTGATTATGAATTGTGGTGCATGCTTTACTATTTCAGCACTACACATGGCACACACAATCTGGCCGTCGGACCTGGGCCGCCATAGGATATTTAGGATGGTGTCAAGAAAGATACGACCTCGAACGCGAGACTGCGATGTAGAGGTTGCCTTTCTTTTCCCCGAATTTCTTTAGCCGAGGTTAGGAGGGTATGCTGCTAACGCGAGACTGTGACGGGCGGATACCCTTTTAATTTCAACAAGCCTTCTTAGTTAGAAATCGAGCCGCACATCTCATGTGCATGTCTTTGTGCTTGCCATTTTCTTTAAAAGCAAAGTAATTTATTTACTTTTACTCAGTCCTTTTATTGACCCATGGCAATTTAGGGTAAGTTTTTTTAGTCCCAGTTTATATGCAATGGGAGAAGATGACATCCAGCTTATTCCCACTCCCAAGGCAGAGCTCTTTAGATGGTGGGGTCAATTGGACCAGTATGCCCAAGAGCGTGTGAAAGCCAAAGTCGGTCATCTTCTATCGTTGATCCGGATCCGTATTCACCCTAAAGTCATACAAGCCGTGTCACATTTTTGGTGCCCAAAGACGACTACTTTTATATTTGGTGGGTTCGAGCTAACCCCAACTCTGGAAGAATACAGCATCATCACTGGAATGCCTCTCGAAAAAAGGCTTGTTAGGCCATCAACAGGCATTATCCCGTTGCATGGGTTAGCACGACTCTTAGGAACTGAAGTCCATGTTATGAGGCAAATTCTTGAAAACAACCATAGTACCTGCCCCCTAGCATTTTTGACTGCTTGTTTTGAAAATCAACCCATGACTCAGAAAAACAAGATTTTCCTCTTGGCCTTTTTCGGGTTCATCATTTTCCCCCATCAAAGAAATGTCATAAGTCCAAAGATGGCATGGATAGTTGATAAGATCTTAAGGGGGCAAAATTATGTCAACATGATTTTAGCTGAAACATTCTTGTCCCTCAATCGTTTTAAAGAAAACACGGAAAAAGTCATGCGGGTCTCTCCGGAAATTTTACAAGTCTGGTTCTTTTCTCACCTAAGCGAATTTCGAGGCTTCATGCGATCGTCTGAAATAAATGATTTCGAAAATCCATTTCAGAAATTTATGGTTTTAGGACCATACATTCCTAACCAAAGCTGTTTAAATTGGATAAACTTTCTAAGAGACCCAGCTCCTGAGGCATTCCAATGGTGTGCTGGTTGGTTCCATGAAGAGAGAGCTCGTTTTGCTTATAAACGCCGCCGTCCAATTCCGTTGCTCGGTCTCACTAGCGTCATTTCCTATTTTCCATATCGGGTGGCACGACAGTATGGAGCCCTCCAGGAGATCCCGCCGCCTTTCAAGAGGAAGTCTCCTCCACTCTTTTTCAACACAAGCCGTGACTACGCAGTCGAAATTTCTATCCATGAGGAAACATGGAGCAAGTGCCATCGCAAAAGGATTATGGTACCTGAAGGGCTTGAGGGACAAGAAAAAGCCCACCACACCTCTGAATCCTACATCCTCAACCATCGTATCTCGACAAAGTGGAAGCCATCGATCCCTCACCCAATCAGCGAGATCAGCCAGCATGAAAAAGCAGAGCTTATGCAAGGGGATTTGGGGATAGGCTGGATGCATGTCTCAGAGCCGGTCCAAGAAGACAAGCACCTGCGCAAGAGCAAGGCTCCCCGTCGCATATAACTAGCAATCATGTGTCCCTTAGTATTGATATTGTAAAAATTCCGTCCCATTGTTTAGGGACTTTTGTTTAATACATAGTATTTCCTTTTGTCATTTCAAGTTTTAAATGTTGGAAGTGTGTGGTCTATAAAATCATCTTTTGATAAATAAAGAAGCAGTTAGACCATTGCCATGGGTCAATCTTTGTTTGCTTTCATACTCATTCATGATTTTTGCGACACAGGTAATTATGGATCGTCAACTATCAGCCACCCGCGAATGGCCTCATGTGATAGGACCCGATCAGAATGATGTACAAAATCGTCTCACCAACATTGAAGACGGCGTAGGACAGATGTCCATTGTCCTTCGACAACTCTCGAGGCAAATGGAATCCACTCAAGCTAAACCCAAATCCATAACTACTTTAAGCACACTCCTGGCACCTGCAAATTTGCCAGATAATGATCAACGAGATGAACAGCTTGAAAAGATCATGAAAAAGTTGAGACAGCTGCAAGAGTTGAATCCCATCAACTCGTCTGATTATGCCAGTTTTGAGATCCCTGAAGACCTCAGAATGCCTGAATGCAAAAGGTATGCTAATGCCTTCCGCCCAGAGACCTACTTACAAGCCTACCTGGTCCAAAGGATGATTCAATCATACCAATCAAACCTAACCGGCCCTGCCTTGCGATGATACATTGTCAGGAAGATTAGTTCCCTTAAAACCTGGAAGGAATTAATTCATGTTTTCCACCAAGAATATAATATTGACATTAGCCCTGACATCACATTGCCCTACGAAGAACCGATGATCCCGGAGCACGAGGAGCCGTCAAATGTCAATAAAGCCTTGCATGATAAATGGGCAACTGAGCAACATCATATTATTGAAAAGTTTCCCACTCGGAAAGGCAAAGAACCTATGTACGAGATCACAGACACGGAGCCTGTTCAAGACCGGGGCACGACAGGACAACTCCCCAAGCTTACTGCAAGAGCTAGGGTTCAAAGAATACCAACCCCTATCGACATAGAAAGTGAAACAGAGAGTGAAGCCTTAATATCTCTCATTCCCGTTGACAAAATCGAACTGGCAAGACGAAGGGCCTTACTCAAAAGGTCTGGACCAGGAGCCAAGAAAAGAAAGCCTAAACCAATCAATTCAACATCTACCACTGAGTATAGGCAAAATTTGATAACTGGTGAACCACTGTATCAAAACTTCGAGCATTCTCTGGAATACAACTCTGAAGGCTACCGTCCTCTAGAATATGACCCTGATGACTTCCAGTGCCTAGAATACAATCCCAAGGATTTCCAGCGTTATTTCAATGAAACTGATCACTCATCGTATAACTGTTTCCTACCCTCACCCGGGGATGAAGGCCCGTCAGAAGAAGAAACGTACGTCTTTATCGGCTACGATCCTAACGAGCTACTAAACTCGTTCTCCGACCATGAGGATAGCTTCAATACTTCATCCTCATTCGGAAATTTTGACCCAGAAGAAGGCAGTGGAGTGATCTCGGTAGAGTCCAACTTCCCTGAAACAGAAAAATTCACCACTTCAACGAATATGCAGTGCGAAAACCAGTGGCCTAACCAGGACATGTCAAGCCCGTCTTGCCCTCATATGATCATAACCCCCAGCAAAGTGTGGATACCTAATTTCTGCAAATATAATGGCACAACTTGCCCCGTGGCTCATTTGCAATATCTCCACACTGAAATGAGTCAGTACTATGGCCCGATGTCATTCACAACTCAGGCGTTCCAAGAAACTCTTACGGGGTTTGCATTGCAATGGTTCGTCACAGCAAGTATTTACCTCATAAAGGATTGGAATGAGCTGTCTTCCACATTCTTGCATCAGTACCAAAACCAGATTGGAACTGAGCTGCCTTGCGAGAGTTTGGCCCACTTCGGAAGAAGACCGATGGAGGATTGCCGAGCATATGCAGGTAGGTGGAGGGCTTTTATGATGCAAACCTACCCTCAACTGACTGAAGAAGAATTGATAAAGCAGTTCATAGAAATTTTTCCCCACGAACATCGCTGTTGGCTGCATGGGTTACACTTCCGTAGCTTCAACGAAATAGTCATCGCATGCGAATACTTCGAATCTACTAGAGGCGAGGAATTCAAAGACGTTTGACTTCAGGACCAACACTATCAAAACGCTCCTCTTCATAGGAGTTTTCGTTAGTTTTGTTTGTTTTTATCTAGTGTGCTACTGTTGTCTTTTTCATTCCAGTACTTTAATGTATGGTTATAATATTTTGTTTTGAAAGCATGAGGCGGTATTCCAAACCAGCCCAGTGATGCTATCCAACCATGAAAAGAAAATATTATCCAAGGAGAATACTGAGGGCTGGGCTTCCTCATGCTTTTTCTCCCCCAAAGACATGTTCTGAAAATTAAAAATATTTCATCACCAAAAGCTTTCGTCAAAACAAGATGATAAATTTAATCATGTTTGTCTTTCTGACTCTCTCACTTCATGTCTCAGAATATCATTCCATTTGACTTAGTGTAACAGAAAGCATTTAAAACCGGCACATCATGTGAACAAACCAAGTTCAAAGACACCCTTTCAAGGAAGCAGGGGCAAACAAAAAGGATCATCCTATTTCAAAGAAGGTAAGTCTTATTCCCTTAACATAATTTTGAAAATGATGTCTTCTCTCTTCTGTGTACAAGAAATGAAAGATAGGAGGTAATAGGCATAGGCATACGATTAAACTCGAAGCATGCACATCATGGTAGCTCGAGGTAGGATAACCTCCCCCCATGACGCCTTCAACCTTCCCATTTTTGCAAGCCATCCTCAAGAGCTCTGTGCACTCCACCTCACTCCTATCCAACTCATTCTCAAGACGGAGTAATATCTTCTCCCCTTGACGTGCCCGAACAATTAGACGGTACAGTTTCATTAAAGGGATTTCCAGCTTCGACAAGCCAAGGAGCACAAGGAAGAAATTTTCTTTGAATTCATTACTGTCAATAGGGAGAAAATCCAGACAGTCAAGGCGATTTATAGCCCCCACTCTAGACAATGACTCTAGAGTCTAGAAGCTTCACTCCGTGTTCCAGACATGTATTCTTCCAAAAATAATCGCCATCAGAAAACTAGAAGTTTTTGATTGTCCATCTCAGATTCCATAGAAGCTTGAGGTACGTGACTTTTTGCTCAATGCAGCTATAGTCAAAGATAGAAGAAAAATTCCACAGAAAGAAGGCGTTGAAGATGAATCAACGACCAGCAACCATGCATACAGGGTCACAAATGAGGAGGGCTGATCAAAAGAGACATTGAACTGTGTCAAAGACAAAAGGCCGTCATTGACACTCAAACATCCCTAGGGGTCAACAAATATGAACTTTGGGGAAGAGTAATTTGGTATCGTTTCCAATACTTCCAGTATTCGAACTCATTTTTGACACATTTTCTCTTATTGACAAGAAGCCTAGGATTCAAGAAACAAGCTTAATAGTTAATTTGGGCAAATCAAATGACCCACATCGATCTACCTAACTTAGTATGAAAGGACATGTCATCCAAGAGCCAGTCCGGTTAAATGAAAAAAGAAGCGCCCCCTACGGACACCGTCAGCACCTCTGGTCGAGTGCTACCCGGGAAGAAGCAAAATGATCCAAAGTCGAGGGTTCGAATCCCCGACACAACAGTTAGCCTCTCGAATACCAAACAATAATAAAATTTTGCTTCTCTTGCACCTGCAAATTACAAGAGAGCAAATGACCTAACATAGTGAAAATTATAGGAATTCATATCCTCCTCGTACTTTAGGTCCATTCAAACATTTGTAAACCAGCGAAGGGTAATGTTGTATCACTTCCAAGTTATTCGACTCTTGAAAGAGCTTCTGACTAGCATGATCCCTCTCGCCTGTTGCAGGATCACCTGATCGTAAAAAATACAGCAAACAAATCAGAGGCATGTCAGACTATGATAAACTCTCCCAAGCCAAATGGCATTTCAAGTATCGCCAAAACAGATGACAGAAACCTTTTGGGCCTCAAATCACGTGTGATATTGACCCTACTAATTGATCTATTTCCACATCTCCTCTTTTGTAGGGGCAAAAGCAGAAGGGCCATCAAATCAATGATTAGATCCCCAATCCCAGCTGATCCTTCTTGTGTCATTTCCCTACTTAATTAGGATAATCCATTGACACCCCATTTGTGAATAACTCTTTTGATGTTCAAAATTCAACACATTTGTAAATACAATTTCACCAAGTAAACACCCCTAAAGTTGTCAATAGGGTCTCTTGAGTAAAAAATCATTCATTTGTTTTGAGAGTACAAACTCTCTCATACTTCAAAAAATGCTGCATGCCTTTCTCCAAATGGATTTTTGCATGATGATTTTGTCTGTCTAAATCACTAATTCTATTGAGGATTACTAGAATAGACAGCTAAGTGAAGAATGCAAGATTAGTTGAGCATGCTGGATGAGGTGCCTCAGGATGATGACAGGCAAGCCATATCCTACACACAGTCCCCCATCTATACACTTGTGAGATGAGTGCAGAAAATTCCATGACTGCAGGGTAAAGAGTTCTCTCGCGAATGGTACGACAACCAAAATAATGAGAGGCATTTCATTGCTCACCCCCTATTGAGCCCCCATACACTGGTGAAGCTTCTCTTATCAAGAATCACCCCACATTGAAGCATGTCAAAGATAAGGCAAGTCAGCATCACAAGATGAGAAGAGGGATAAAAATTCTCTTGCTTGCACTTGCATCAATCTTCGAGTGTCTTTATTGCATATGAACACTCGCATTAATTTAAGTGCCTTAGAATGACAAAGAGCAATTCATTTTCTATGCATTTGTATACATTGTACAACCCAAGTGAGTCTGTAATTTTACCCTCACATTGAGACAAAGCAGAAGTTATTGCCATAGCCTAAAGCGTTGGCCGAAGATGAAGACTCAAAGTCTAATGGTGCTTTGATTGAACTCGCCTGGAGCAGTTCCTCAAGCAACAAAAATGAAAAAAAAAAACAGGGGCATAAAAAAGCAGTGTACCTGGTAAAAGCAAGGTCAATGCCCATAATTAAGGAATTGGAATAAAAGCAGGGGCATAAAAAAACAGTGTGCCTGGTAAAAGCAAGGCCAATGCCCCCCAGTAAAAAAAATACAGCCAAGAAAAAGTTGTGGTTGTAAAATCTCCATTTGACAGTAAGAAGAAAGACCAGTGACAAATGTTGAGACAGTCACCAACTCTCACCCTTCTACATGTGAGTCGAGTTTACGTTATATTCCCATTGTAAAAAGTCTCTTCAAACTAGGGGCACTTCAATTAACGTAGGATTTCATATGTGCATAAATATTGCTCAAAGAAGTACGAGCAAGATTACTCTATCTCTTTTCGCAGGGTTCCTGACTTGTAAACCCGGAGAGAATCGTGCAACATTTTCATCCATCGACTTCAACCTTGATGGTCCCCTTTGATGAGTTGCTAACCAAGTCTTCATCACAATTTCAACAAAGACCTCTCACATTGGTAAAGTCGTACCACTTGCGAGAATAGTCGGACCCCTGCTGACATGTCGACAGTGAGAAGTGTGATCCTTATAAATCCTGCATCAATGGTCATGATAAAATAGCCTTTCCATGAGAGTGAGTGAAAAGTCCTTTTAGACTGAAAGTCCCTCATCTGGCATGCTCAAGACATCTACGTTCTAAATGAGGGTTGTCTTTCAAAATCTTCCCCAGTGGAATTCGGATGATAGAAAACTAACAAAGTTGTCATGCATAAATCGCATTTGAACTTATGAGTTTATAGCATATACAATCATTGTGTACATGTCTACATATTGTGTAAATAGCAAACATACTCTCAGTAGTTAGAAATATTCTCAAATAAGCATATCCCTATCTGTCTTAGAGTACCTACCACTGTCCTGGTACTCTCTTCTTGTCACTCGATCTGTTCGAGTCATCTCCTGAGTTTGGGTGCTTGCAGTGGTCTGAGTATCCCCTTGTCTTTGAGTACTTACCATTTGCCGGGTACTCTCTCTCATCAACACTCGACCTGCTCGAATTGTCCCCAGAGTATTGATATTTGCGACTGTCCAGATATCCCCCTGTTTTTGAGTGCCTGCCATTACTCAGGTACTCCCTCTGTTGACACTCGACCTGTTCGAGTTGTCCTTAAAGTTTGAATGCTTGTGACTGTCCAAGTATCCTCTTGTCTTTGAGTACCAATCATCGTTTGGATACTCCCTTTCCGTGACACTCGACTTATTCGAGTTGTCCTCCAAATTGTATCTTTGAATACTAGCAGCTACTAGAGTATTCCACCACATTATGCGCCTGCAATCACCCAGGTATGCTTTCTTACACTCGGACCAGTTGAGTGGTCCCTAATTATATCATTAAATATTTGTGTTCATCCAAATATCTCTCTACTTTGTACACCTGTGTGTCTGCCGCCATCTAGGTAAGCCTTGTGTTACATTCAAATTCCCCATAACCAGGAGGTGATAGACCTTCACGAATATCCAAGGAACGTCCTTGATATTCCCTAAATACCAGAAGGTGAGAAACCTTCATGAATATCCAAGGTACATCCTCGATATTCCCCGTACCAGGAGGTGAGAGACCTTCATGAATATCCAGGTACATCCTCGATATTCCCGATTTCCAGAAGGTAAGAGACCTCCACGAATATGCGAGGTACGTCCTCGATATTCCCCATAACCAGGAGGTGAGAGACCTTCACGAATATGCGGGGCATGCCCTCGATATTCTCAATTACCAGGAGGTGAGAGACCTTCACGAATATCCCAGGTATGTCATCGATATTCCCTAATTGCCAGGAGGTGGGAGACCTTCACGAATATGCAAGGTACGTCCTTGATATTCCCAATTTCCAGAAGGTAAGAGACCTTCACGAATATGCGAGGTACGTCCTCGATATTCCCCATAACCAGGAGGTGAGAGACCTTCACGAATATCTCAGGTACGTCCTCAATATTCCCCGTACCAGGAGGTGAGAGACCTTCATGAATATCCAGGTACATCCTCGATATTCCCGATTTTCAGAAGGTAAGAAACCTTCACGAATATGCGAGGTACGTCCTCGATATTCCCCATAACCAGGAGGTGAGAGACCTTCACGAATATGCGGGGCATGCCCTCGATATTCTCAATTACTAGGAGGTGAGAGACCTTCACAAATATCCCAGGTATGTCCTCGATATTCCCTAATTGCCAGGAGGTGGGAGACCTTCACGAATATGCGAGGTACGTCCTTGATATTCCCAATTTCCAGAAGGTAAGAGACCTTCACGAATATGCGAGGTACGTCCTCGATATTCCCCATAACCAGGAGGTGAGAGACCTTCACGAATATCTCAGGTACGTCCTCGATATTCCCAACTACTAGGAGTTGAGAGACCTTCATGAATATCCAAGGTATGTCCTCGATATTCCCATTTCCAGAAGATAAGAGACCTTCATGAATATCCAAGGTACGTCCTCGATATTCCCCGTACCAGGAGGTGAGAGACCTTCATGAATATCCAGGTACATCCTCGATATTCTCAAACTACCAGGAGGTGAGAGACCTTCACGAATATTTCAGGTACGTCCTCGATATTCCCAACTACCCGGAGGTGAGAGACCTTCACGAATATCTCAGGTACGTCCTCGATATTCCCAACTACCAGGAGGTGAAAGACCTTCACGAATATCTCAGGTACGTCCTCAATATTCCCATTACCAGAAGGTGAGGGACCTTCATGAATATCTCAGGTACGTCCTCGATATTCCCCAATTATCAAAAGGTGAGAGACCTCCATGAATATGCGACACCCATCCTCGATATCCCGTTTGCCAGGTATTGTTAGAAATTTGTACTTGTGATCATCCAAGTATCTCTTCAACGCCTGCGAACGTTCAGGTATCCTTCAAAGTTTGTACTTGTTAACATCCAAGTACTCTTTTGGCACTTGCAATCAATCAAGTATTTTCCAACATCTAGTATTTGTTATCATACAGGTACCCCTTCAATATCTGCAAACGTCCAGGTATTCTCCAAGAGTTTGTATTTGTGATCATCAAAGTAGCCCTTCAACGCCTGCAAAGGCCCAAATATCCTCCAGGTTTGTACTTGTGAATATCCAAGTACTCTTTCAATGCCTGTGAATGTCCAGGTATCTTCAACAAATTGATGCCCTGAGAAAGGTCAGTGCATCCCCCGAGAAAGGTCGGGTTCCAACTGGTGTCTTTGACGAAGATCAGGCACCTCACAAACCGACGCCCTAAGAAAGGTCAGTGCATCCCTCGAGAAAGGTCGGGTTCCGACTGGTGTCTTTGACGAAGATCAGGCACCTCACAAACCGATGCCCTGAGAAAGGTCAGTGCATCCCCCGAGAAAGGTCGGGTTCCTACCGATGTCTTTGACAGAAGTCAAACACCCCAACAAATATGATGCCTTGAGAAAGGTCGGCGCATCTCCCGAGAAAGGTCGGGTACCAACTGGTGTCTTTAACAGAGGTAAGACATCCTCACAAAATCGATGCCCTGAGAAAGGTCGGTGCATCCCCCGAGAAAGGTCTGGTTCCAACTGGTGTCTTTGACGAAGATCAGGCACCTCACAACCCGATGCCCTGAGAAAGGTCAGTGCATCCCCCGAGAAAGGTCGGGTTCCAACTGGTGTCTTTGACGAAGATCAGGCACCTCACAAACCGATGCCCTGAGAAAGGTCAGTGCATCCCCCGAGAAAGGTCGGGTTCCGACTGGTGTCTTTGACGAAGATCAGGCACCCACAAACCGATGCCCTGAGAAAGGTCAGTGCATCCCTCGAGAAAGGTCGGGTTCCTACCAGTGTCTTTGACAGAAGTCAGACACCCCAACAAATATGATGCCCTGAGAAAGGTCGGCGCATCTCCCGAGAAAGGTCGGGTACCAACCGGTGTCTTTGACAGAAGTCAGACACCCCAACAAATATGATGCCCTGAGAAAGGTCGGCGCATCTCCCGAGAAAGGTCGGGTACCAACTGGTGTCTTTGACAGAAGTCCGACACCCCAACAAATATGATGCCCTGAGAAAGGTCGGTGCATCTCCCGAGAAAGGTCGGGTACCAACTGGTGTCTTTGACAGAGGTCAGATATCCCCACAAAATTGATGCCCTGAGAAAGGTCGGCGCATCCCCCGAGAAAGGTCGGGTTCCAACAGGTGTCTTTGACCAAGATCAGGCACTCCACAAAACAGATGCCCTGAGAAAGGTCGGCGCATCTCCCGAGAAAGGTCGGGTACCAACTGGTGTCCTCAATACAAATTAGGCACCCACAAATGAGATGCCCTGAGAAAGGTCGGTGCATCTCCTGTCAAGGCGACCGAAGAAAGGTTCGAGTCATAGACAAATCATTGATTGTTTTAACAGGCGACCGAAGAATGGTTCGAGTCTTGGAGAAGCAATTTCTCGTCACGGCGACTGAAGAACGATTCAGGTCCGAGACGAACCACTAATTGCTCTAATAGGCAACCGAAGAATGGTTCGGGCCCTAGAAGAGCAATTTCCCGTCAAGGCGACCGAAGAAAGGTTCGAGTCCTAGACAAATCATTGATTGTTTTAACAGGCGACCGAAGAATGGTTCGAGTCCTGGAGAAACAATTTATCGTCACGGCGACCGAAAAAAGGTTCAAGTCCAAGACAAACTATTGATTGCTCTAACAGGCGACCGAAGAATAGTTCGGGTCCTAGAGAAGCAACCCTCTCATATCACCAGGTAAGATGACGCCTTGATACTTGCCAAAACTCGGGGTTCACACCCTATCTCACTCACTCTCGGTAAGTAATTCCAGGTATCTTCTTATCTCTCTTAGTATATGTAAAGTTATATTACTCTTCTTCTGCATAAAATAATAGGTCCCAAATAAAATATAATAGGCTACACATGCATGGATAAAATTTAGGCATCAGTTTGTCTTTGAATGTAACCTTTGCGAACTCACCTTCAAAGAGGGGCGGCTGTTGACGCCTAAATTCCGTTTTTTTAAATTAGGTTTTTTTAATTATCTTTTTTTTCCTTTTTCAGATAATAAATAATAAATAAACAAAAATGAAAACAAAAAAAAGCTAAAAAAAAGAGAGAAGAGCAGCAGCAGCTCCCCCTATGGGCCTCCACGGCCCAAGCGCGAGGCCCGGCCTCCTTCCAGTCGTCCCCTTCCTCGCGCCTCTGCAACTCACGCGTAGAGGGTGCAATGCCGGAAGGATGGCCGGACGACGACGCACGTGGAGCAGAGGCAGCTGGCGTCGGGTGGGACGCCGGTTCGGCCGGCGAAGGCCGTGAAGACCGATGGTCTAAGCTCTGTCGACCGGCCGCCCCTCGGCCTATAAATAGCCCCCGACGTCGATGGTGAAGAGCACGGATCGTAGAGGAGAGAGAGAAGCCAGCTAGCGAAGCTCCGAGCATCCCCTGAGAGACTTCGGGGAACTCGGAGCGAGCAGGGGCCGAATCGAGAGAGACGCCGGGATCGAAGGCTCGTGAGCATCGGGAGCTTCCCTCGAGAGACTTCGAGAGAGGCCCGAATGCCCGCGAACCCAGATCTGAGGGCGGAAGAGGTCGCCGTCGAGCGCGCCAGAGAAAGAGGGTGAGAGGGAGAGAGGGAAACCGAGGGCGTCGCACACCCTCCGCCGCACCGCCGTCCGCCGTTCAAGCTGCCGCCCACAGCTAGGCAGCGTGCCACCGCCGTCGCCATCACTCCCCCCCTTGCTATCACCGCCGTCGCCGCCGCCGTCGCCGCTCCTGCATCCGCTAATCCCCCCTCTCGGCGCCGCTAATCGGGAACCCTAGGGTTCTCGATTTTTCGGGCCCAGTCCGGACCGGTCGAGGGGAACCGGGTAGGGTTTCCCAAACGCAGTTTTTTAAAAAAAAACGGTCGTTGGGTCAGACCCGGGTCGGGGGAACCGGGTAGAGTTTTCGCCGGTTCCCAACCCAAAGCGGCGCCGTTTCAAAAAAAATAAAAAAAAAAAAAAAAAAAGGCAAAAAAAATCCGAGTCGGGCCCACGTCTGCATTCGGCCTTTTAAAAAAAATAATATATTAATTAAATAAATAATTTATTTTCCAAAAAAAATCAAAAATCAAAATAAAAAAATATAATATATTTTCGAAAAATATTAAAAAATATTTTAATTTCCAAAATAACCAGAAAATATTAAAAATATTTTATTTTCTAGAAAAATCAAAATTTACTTTAATTTTCAAAAATATTTTAAAAATATTTTATTTTCCGAAAAAAAAAATTCCATATTTTCCAAAAATGCAAAAAATTCAGAAAAAAAAGCCAAAAAGACTTGTATTTTTCCAAAAACACAAAAAATCCAAAAAAAAAAATCCCTTTTATGTCCAAAAATATCAGAAAAAGGTTCAAAAAATGTTTTTTTTTTTCCAAAAATGCGTGGAAAATCCCTAAAACATCCAAAAAACCTCAGGGTTTAAACAAGGTTAGGTACCGAAAGGGCATTAGTGATTAACTAGTGTAATCAAGTCCCCGATCCTAATTTCTCTGGTTGCGCAGGAGCGAATATTTCTCTCAATATTTTGCATGGGTTTCTAATCAACCCACCCCAAATTGATTAGTGGCGACTCCGTTTTAAAAATTAACTTACAGGTTAAAAACTTTGACCATTAAAGTCGTGAATTTGTGGACTTGGGAGAGTCCGGGCTTAATAAACCTAGCTGAGCCATTATCCTCCGCCAGGCGCCCGCCCCGATCGGGCGCCCGAAAAAAAAGAGGTCATGTTATACATTGGATACTCTAGACGTGCGCTCTAGTGTGGAATGCGCACTCAAGAACTAAGAGTGGAAACGCAGTCAAAAACTAAAGTTAAACAGGCAAAATTTTGTGAGACCATACCTAATTACTTTAAAAGATAAAGTTTTTAGATGAAAACATGATTTAATCCTCCCTCAGGTGTAGGCTGGATTAATTGTGGAAATATATTTCAAGGGAGGCAAATAGAGGCCTAGGAAGATTTGAAATAAGGACCTTTCTCACAATGCCAACTGTTTTAAATACTTAAATTGATAGGTGAAGACATAGTTTAATACTTATGTACTCTAACACTAAGCAAATATTAGAAAAGCTCTAAAAAAAACTAAGAGTGAAATGCGCACTCAAATGAACCCCACACATAATCATGTGATGAGTATCTAAGTGGCTATTCTGTGGGCGACACTAAAGATATTGCCGTTGAGATTCGTGGAAGGAGGGATAAGCAACAAGTAAAATTTTAATTAGAAATGCATTGTTAGATATATATATACTTTTGGTCGGATGTTAAATAGATATTGAGTCATCGGTAAACCTAACTTCCTAGTCGAATAAATCTTAAAAAAGGAACATTGTCAACTTAAATCTTATGGAGAGAAGAAGATAAGAAAATCAATTAAAAGTGTAATCTCGGTGTAAGTTTGGTTCTTCATCATTCTCCGCCAGCAAGAAGAAGACGACTCCAGCAAGTTGCGTGGCCGGCTTCTTTGACTCCAGCGAACGCCCTTTCCAATGATTTAAGTAATGAAACTGCTTTGGACATGGAAAGACACATCACAATCTTTACGTTGGGAACTTTCTTCACAGTTGCATACTTTTCGTTCTCAATGCCCTCCAAAAAAATCATGTCGTTTGGAAAGTGAATATATCTTAATTGAAGCTCATAAAAATCCAAACCCAAAATCCTCATGAATAGTTTTTTTCCTTAGGCATAG
The DNA here is from genome assembly GCA_007663325.1 of Eucalyptus pauciflora. Taxonomy (NCBI): domain Eukaryota; kingdom Viridiplantae; phylum Streptophyta; class Magnoliopsida; order Myrtales; family Myrtaceae; genus Eucalyptus; species Eucalyptus pauciflora. Next base: position 686,830 of record VMYD01000194.1, on the reverse strand, counting down.
ATTTCTCAACCTTGAGTATCGCACTAGTATTTTTATCATGAGGTAAGTCACGAGACTCAAAAGACTCACACTCACAAAGAGAGATCTTTGGCCTAAAGAATTTTCTTTAGTTGATTGATCATGATTAATTTCACAACCAAGCAACAAAGAATTTTCAAATTTTGATTTTTCAATCTCATGAAATCCAAACTTCTCAAAGATTAGTTGAGCCAATTTGATGCCCTTGACTTAATGGGCATTTCACAGCCATTCTAAATGAAGATTTTACACACCTTATTAGATTCTAATAAAAGTATGAAAAACACTAGCTCTTTTCCATTCATTCTCATCAACATGCAAAGAAGTCAAGAAATCATTAACAATTGACATCTAAATTGAGTTATCAATATAATGAATATTATCCCAATAATCAATGGTTGACACCCAATATTATAAATATTAGCCGAATGTTTCATATGACGCTTTTATTTTCCCTTTTCTTTTAAAGCCCTAAATCACACGGCTAGATTTAGTGCTCTAACTTGATCAGCGATCAACATATCTTATGAAAAAACTGATCTTGAACTGCAATTGGCTTAGAAGCATTTACTTTGATGCCAAACCGATGCACGTCGGAAGGAGTGGTAATACATGATTAAGAATAGTAGAAAAGAGGGGTAAACAGATGACATGGAAGGAAATCAGACGAAAGGCAGAGGTAAGGGGCAGAAACACCAAAGGCTTGACAATAACATCATAATCTCAATATCAATTGCTAATCAAAAGCTAGGCAAAGAGATGCATTGATGACGATATATTGTGAAAGTTTTAAACCTAGTTTCCTAATTGGATAAACAATGAAAAAGAAAATTTTCAACCGAAATCTTAATGTGATAATAATAAATCTAAAGATACTAAAATTGATTTAAAGTGTAATTTGATGCAATTATACTTCTTCGTCATAGGGAGGCCGGCATTCAAACGCAGGCGACGTATGGTGTGACGATAGTAATTAAAAAGAACTTGAATAAGTGAGTGGAAATGTAGATGCATACGGCACAACCTCCAGTTGTCTTCCCCACCTGGAGTCCTGGTAACCAGCGGATTGGGTTGTCCGCCGTAGTTAGTGCACGCAATACCGTAGTGAAGGCCTCCGAATATGAGTGGGGGGGATCTTTATTGGGTCAACCGAACTGGAGAGATGGCATAATCTCCCAGGGCCCATGATATAAGGGCTCATTAGGCACATCCATAAAGGGGAAACATATCCAAAGGCAGAGCAAATTAAGGTGGCATGATTGGTAGCAATTATGATTCGTCGTTGACACAGGAGATGACAATGGAAGATTGGGGTTGAGCAACTAGTTGTTTGGGCGCTAGTTTAACTCAGGATCGGGCCTGAAGCAGCCTTATCCATTATGTACAGACAGGGATCCAAAAATTGAGAATCGGCCTTAACACATTTGGTTCCCGGTTCTTGGCCTAGAACCGGTGAGAAAGGCCATTCTAGGCTAAAACCAGGAATGGACCAAGTTGAACTAGTTCACTCACAAGTCTCTACTCAACTCTTCAAGGTTCGCTGGTCAATAGGAGAAAGCTGATATTTCCTCTTTTCCTTAGCAGGATTTGCGGGTTTCATGTACATGAACAGTTCTCAAGCTCTTAACTCCATTGAGTTCCGACTTTGTGACTTAAACCGTGCAATGATCGCTCTGTGGGTACTTAATCTTGGAGCTTTCCGCATCTTGTTTTGTTCTAATGTGAGACAAGCGAGAGTCTTTGGAGCCTATCTCGAGTTTCACGGAAGCCCACTTGCTTCCCAATTGCGAGATCAAAACGGTCCCTAACTTTTTCTAGACAAAAACAGGCATAGGACGACTTTTTTCCAAAAAGTCTCGAGTTGCAGAAAAATATTTTGAGACTGAGTTGATGCTCCTAGAATTAATTGTGACATGACAGAACTTTCAATTTATGAAATTGGACTCAAATTCGTTGTTAATTTCCATTCGGCGCGATTTTAGCATGACCTAGGCTACCGGGTAACTTTCAGAAATTTTTAGTGGAAATGACCCATGGTCGATTTTCTTCGAGCCACAATGTACCTCTTCGACATATCGGTAACTCTCGGTCGTCGTGTAAATCTCAAGGTTTCAGTTACGGGCATAGGATACCTAAAACAACAGAAAATTGGTTTAGTGTTGATCGATGAGAATTTTGCAATCATGTGGAATCACCCACACTTTGATCACACATCTCAGTCGAATTGACATATCCCTAATCTCTTATCGACTTTGACAATGTTGTAATGACCCTTGCAGACTAGCACGGTCAAGCAGTCGATCTTTGGTCGAATTCTCAAGTCCACTACATTAAAATCTCTTAATGACTTCCCTAGATAGTCTAGTTACCTCATGAGTGATTGGCTCTAAGAATAGCACTATAGGCGCGTCAATGAAAGGCCTGATTCATTCAATTCAAAACATGACTGAAAATCTAGGATGTCACAACCTTTGTCCTCTTTTCTTTTCCTTTCATTTTTGCAGTTGATGTCCACTAGCAAAGCCAGCGAACTCCTCCATCTTGTTGACCGATGCTGCAGCTCCCACATTGCCCCATCTTCCCTCACTAGCACCCCTCTGTTGATCGCCCATCTCACGCCACCGCAACAGCCACTAACAGAAGCCTCCGCTTCTTCTTGTTCGGTTAACACCAATGGTCAATTGACCGCTTGCCTCGAAGCTAGCGAAGCTAGCTGCTATCGCACGTCCATCCACTCGTCCAACAGCAAACCGAAGCAACCGCTTAGTTCACGCAATTTTCCCTCACCATTCCTTAGCTCACAGCCAACGCGACCGAAGCAATTTCTCAGCCCATCTCCATCGAGCCCAACCGCAGCCCATCTTCAGTAATTCAGCCCACGTGAGTTCAGTTAAGCCTAGTAGCTTGCAGTGTTCTAGCCTATGTATTTAAGCCCAATCCTCAGCCAAGCCTGTGACCAGCTTTGAGCAAATTCAGTCTTTCAGCTTGAGCAGAGAGTTGCAAGGCTTTTTCAAGCCCTCTCGAGCCCTTGTTGGTGTTGCCGAAAGTTCAAGTTTCAGCCACCGTCACGCTGCCTTCGTGGTGATCCAATTTTCGCGTTAAACTGGTGAGTTTATGCACTAAACTTTTCTTAGTAGGCGAATGACGTTTAAGGGGTGTTTAGATTAAATTAAGTAGGGATTAGGTGGTTAGTTAGATTATATTAGTAATTTAATTACTCAATTATGCATGTTAGGTGGTTAGACTAGTGTAATTAGCAAGTAAATAGATCGTAGTATTTATTTAGATAGGTTTGGAAATTTTATGAACCTGAATCGATATTTAATTTGGCTTTTCCGGCCTAAGTGTGTATTATTGGTATTTAATAATTATTTTCCATAATTAATTATTTATTTATTTTCCGGAAATTAGACCGAGATAGTCGATGACCGGAATTTCGTGCTGATTACAATGGTGCATTCAGTTTATTTAATTGAATGCTAATTTGTGCAAATTTAGTGGAACTTATAATTTTGAGTATTTATCCTAAAATTAAGTAATTTCAATAATTAATTTGGAAATAATGGGCGTTGTTTTACAACGCCAAAAATGTTTGTATGGATTATATCAAATAGTGGGATTTTCCAAAAGAATGATATTATATTTTTGGCTTAGGCTAACCGTGTACCCGCACACGACTATTTTTATCGGGTACTTTTAACACGAAGAAAATAGGCCAAGACATTATTTTAATTGAGGAATTCAAGAGAGAAGCATAATGTCATTGGCTGGATTGGATAATCGTGTGTTGGTTAAGAGAATTCGTCTCCCGCTGTGTGTCGGGTGAACGATGTTTTTATGTGGGAAAGCCATCTTGAGGTAGACGTGGTCGTGCTCGATGGGGCGAGACGACGCTTAGCTATGTGATGGATAAATCCGCTATGTGACCGATAGATCCAATGTGTGTTAGTCAAATCCGCTATGTGACGGATAAAACCGTCATGTGACGGTTAGGTCTATTGAGTGCTGGGTAGATCCGCTGTGTGACGGATAGATCCGCTATGTGATGATTATATTTGCTATGTGACGGTTAGATCGTACCTGTGTGACTGTAATCAATGGAAATGCATGATAGGTCGTACCTGTGTGACAGTGGTCAATTGGAATATATGATCGACTGAAATGTGGTGATTGACGGAGATGTGATTTGAGATGCTCTAATTGATCGAGCGTTATTACTGTACTTCTGTGTTATATAATTTGTACTAACGTGCAGGGAGGATCTGAGACGAGGTAAGTCTCTGTGGTTATATGATTGTGTGGTTGTGTGATTAGGACATTTTAGGCGTATTACCCTCCTAATCGGGGTTTAGAGCGTGAACTCGTTGAGATTTATATCTCACCCCCTCGTGGGCTTTAACTTTTCAGGAAGGTAGGGTGGAGGACTTGGAGCTAAGCTGAGGTGATATGAGGTGTGAGTCAGATAGGACGATATCTTTGAGACCTGGTCTTTTGAAGTCTTTTAGTTGTAGACTTTTGTACTTGACTCAATTGGTTAATAAAAGCATGTTTTGTTTGTGAATTTGTTGTCATACTTTTCTATCCCGAGATGGTTACTACCGGGGGATTTGTTTTCACTTCCGCATGTGCAATAAAAAGAAAGGGTCGACGACTCATCTTGGAAGGTTGCAAAATTTTCTCGACCACCGAGGGATGGGCACGTGCTCGAGAATCGGGGCGTGATAGTGATAAAAGGGCTAATCACATTACCCTTGTATTGTGCTCAAAATTTGATTATGATGTTCTTCAGATTTTGATCACGAATGTCTAATATCCTTGTAGTGTTGGTTCTGACATCCTTCATATTCTAACTACAAATGTCTAGTCTCCTGATAACACTAGTTCTGACGTTCTTTTAATGTGTTCGGATCTAGGATGCAAACGCTTGGTATCTTCATAGCATTCGATTCAATGTTCTTCAGATCTAAGTAATAAACGTCTAATCTCCTCGTAATGTAGGTTTCGACGTTATTTGAATCCAACCCCACAAGTTTTGAGCCTCTAGTTCAGACATACCACCAATCTTGCATTGAATGATAAAGAGAAGTTGATAGAGTTTACCACGATATTTGTGTTGGTAATTGCTCTCATGTGTGACTATCACTATCATCCCACGCGACTATTATCGATCATTGATTATCTTACGATCTACTCTCTCTATCACCTTTTAATAACTAGTCCTAGATCATATTAAAATTGACTCATTAACTCTAAAACCGTTTCATAAAATTAATATAGTCGTAATGCTTGAGGGACATAATGTCTAAGACCGTTTTAAACACTACTTTCGCATTAATTCTATAATCGTTACAGAGCATTATTCCAGGCATTAATTTGTAATTGTTATAAGTCTTTATTCTAGGCATTAACTTTATAATTGTTACAAAACTTTAATTTGAACATTACATTTGAAACTGTTTCAGAATACTAATTAGTCATTTGAATTTGAAACCATTTCAGATAATTAATCTGCCCATTGATTCTAAAATCGCTTCAGATCATTAATGTGATCATTAAATCTAAAACTATTTCAGATCTTTAATATAGCTTTGAAGTCTAAAATCGTTTCAAAACATTAATGTGGCTATTAATTCTAAACTCACTTCATATCATTAATGTTGCCATAATTTTGAACTCACTTCAGATCATTAATGCGGCCATTGATTCTGAACTCACTTCAAATCATTAATATTATTATTGATCCCAAACTCACTTGAGATCATTAATATAATCGTTAAATTTGAATCCACTTCAGATCTTTAATTTGGTCATAAAGTCTCAAAGCTCATTTCAAATCTTTGAGTCGGCCGTAAAGTCTGAAACCATTTCAGAATTTAGATTTTTAGCCTGACTTAATCCGATTGCCTTAATTGCAAACACATTTACAATAATGTCTCTGCCATTCAAATGTTATTCTAATTGTTTATGGTGTGTGACATCCCTAGGTTCATCACTGAGCTGATAGCATATTTGTATGAACACATTGGCACAATCAAGAGCACTGATTGTCTCGATCAATCTCCACTCCCTACAAATCATAAGTGACATCTAGCAATATATCATGACTACCTAAATAGCATGAAATGTTTTAAGAACATAATGAGCCTATCAGCTTTGGCGACCGTGCAATTTGATTCTTCTATCTCACCATGTTCCAATTGACCAAAGGCCATGGAATTATTGGTCAAGCCACCAATTCGATCATATGTCAAATTTTAATTGATATGTATTCTTCGAGACATGAACCATTCATTATCGGTTACAACCTTGGCCAAGGATATCAATACAATGTCATAATTAGATCGCATCAAACATCAATTTTCTATCTTGTATATCTACATATATATAACAAGAAGACAGATTCCATATTGCACACACGTGCCAATTCAAGTCAGCATTATGCTTCAGGTCCAAGGATCTTATACAAGATCAAAGCATGAACAATCAGTTATTGATCCTGCTAAAAGCTTCCATGTTGCTAATCGTTTTTTGCATGTCATGTTTAGTAAACTTATCCGAGACAAGTACCTATGTTCTAGTTTAGATATCATAATACCGAATAACTTATAACTTATCATCCCCTCATATATCCAATGCTAAATGGTGAACTTTGAGAACACAACAATTTCAACAGAATTATCAACATCCTCTCAATGATCCATCAACCCATAATTTTTTTAAGATTCAATATTCTTAACCCCTTAAGAATAATTTAGTGTTAACTGATCTTATTAACTTATTCATGGGATGATAAATGAATATTTATTTTTCATTAAATAAATAATGCAACTTAAATTCCTATCATGTAACTATTACATGATTGCTTTAGGGCATATAGCTAACACTAGAGTCTAGTGCCATGATCCCGAATCATGATACACAATCATATTATTATTATATGGGAATTTATATAACTATTGATGTAAGATTATTTTGGTATTGATAAAATTTAGTAGAATGAGAGATCAGTAATCGTTATTGCAATGTTGAATCGTTATTGTGATGTTACTCCGTACGTGATTTTCTTCCATTTTTTTTTCTTGAGGTTTCGAAATTTTGATTTCTTGTTTTCTATTTTTTTTCCCCTTCACTTGAGTGGGATTTACCTGCTCAAGTTGAAAGAAGTCCAACTGAAGTAAGATTTATTTAATGCTTCAAGTAAGGTGCCTTTGGAGACCGGATAAGTAACTCAATCGGTTTCCAGGGCCATATATAGGTAGAGGTGGCCCCGTCACTCATTTGAAAGTAGCCGAGCCATTATCTTGTCATTTCTTTCAAATAGAATATATCCATATCAAATTTGGACGGCAAACGAATCATTCTTAAATGAGTTTGGTATCACTTGGCCATTTGGGTAAATGCGCTCACCCAAGTTCATGAGGTTATTAGTTGTTATTTTACCGATACGAATTTATCTATTTAAGGTGGGCATGGAAATTGTTGAGGAAGTGTGGTGTGAAATGCAGTAAGACAGGCTCATTTGGTTCCACCCTAATGACCCTAGATACAATTTCCTTGTGCATATGGATGGCCATTCATAAACACCGTAAAAACAAATTTCTATAGCGGATGGTCTTCTGTTAGATGTTTGTTTGTTTTGTGCGAAGGATCATCTTAAGAGAGTTACGTCTTATTCAACACTTAATGGAGCACTGTTTGAAGGATAACTGCATTTCCACTGGTAAAAATTTAGGGTCAAGTAATATATGATAAGAAATTTCTATGTACCTAGTTTCATACAATGGAATTACTACATCTTCATCAGCTTCTGTCACAGCCTTTGTTTTCTCTTTCTTGAACATTGACTGGGGTTCCAAGAAATTTTTTGATTATGTGGTTGAGATTAAGAATCGTGCGGTTGGGCTTAGCTCACTTGCTAATTTCCTATACTAAGGAGAAATATCTATCTTTCTGGGTGTGTTTGTTTCGCGAAAAAATAAATAAATTTGTAAAACATTTTCCTAAAAGTGATTGTATGTATGACTTAAAAAAATGAATTAACAAATAATATTTTCATCATCCACAAAAATATTAAATTTAAATTGTTGTCAATAATGAAAACATTCTTTTATTAACTAATTATTTCAAGTGATATAAGAGATCAATTTTGGAAAACTGTTTTTAAATCATTCATTTTTCATGAAAGAAATGGAGTCTCTGTTTCTTTTTTTCTTTTTTTAATGTGGTGTTTTAGCCTAGCTTGTTTTCTAGTTTCTTGCTTGAATATGGCAAAGAAGCACGCTCATAATTGAACAGGAGGTTTAAGGTGTGGCCTTCATGCTTTCTTGACTTATTTCATTTGAAGCTTTTCGCATCAATATGAGCTTCAAGTTTCTTGCTCTGGTTTATTGATTCCTGATAGTTTGTTACCAAAATTTATGCTGGAACAGTATTGGTTCGGATAGATGTGGGTCGATTTGCCATCCACTACCCTGTGAAGTAAGAAAAATGTGGATGAGCTTACCCCACTCGCTAATTTCCTATACTAACGACAAATATCTGTCTAGGTACATCTCTTTCGCCAAAATGAACAATTTGGAACACATTTTCCTATAAGTGATTGTTTGTATCACTTAAAAATGTCAATGAATGAAAAAATCTTTTCATCATCAACAAAAATATTTAGATTTAAATTATTGTTAATAATGAAAACATTTTTTATTAACTAACCATTTCAAACGATACAAATGATCATTTTTCGGAAATTGTTTTTCAAATCATTTATTTGTCATGAAACAAACGGAGCCTCTATTTCATTCCATTTTTTTATGTGGTGTTTCAACCTCAATTGTATTCTAGTTTCTTTCTCGAAGATGGCAGAGAAGCTGTTCACAATTGAATCGGAGATTCAAGGTGTGGCCTTTATGTTTCTTGACTTATTTCATATGAGGCTTTTACCATCAGTATGAGCTTCAAGTTTCTTGCTCTGGTCATTGATTCCTTACAATTTGCTACCGAATTTACACTGGAAAAGTATTGGTTTAGATAATTGGGGGCCAATTCACCATCCGCTATCCTTTGAAGTAAGAATCATGTGATTGAGCTTACCCCACTTGCTAATTTTCTATACTAAGGAGAAATATCTGTCTCTCTAGTGCTTCTATTTCATGAAAAATGAACGATTTAAAAAACATTTTCCTAAAAGTAATCATTTGTATCACTTAAAATAATTAATGAATGAAAATAATTTCATTATCAATGAAAATATTTAGAGTTAAATTGTTGTTGATAATGAAAGTATTTTCTTCAACTCATCATTACAAGTGATCATTTTTGGGAAAATATACGTCAATTCATGCAATGTTTCAATCTGGGTTGTTTTCTTGTTACTCGCTTGAATTTGGCAAAGAAGCTTATTCGTAATTGAATGGGAGGTCTAAGGTGTTGTCTGTAAGCTTACTTGACTTGTTTCGTTTAAGGCTTTTAACATCAGTACGAGCTTCAAAATTCTTGTTCTGGTCGATTGATTCATGACAATTCATGACCAAATTTGTGCTGGAAAGTATTGGTTTGGATAAATGGGGGTCGATTCACCATCCACTACCCTGTGAAGTAAGAATCATGTGGTTGAGCTTACCCCTCTTTCTATAACCTATACTAAGGAGAAATATATGTCCTTTTTGTGTGTTTGTTTCACAAAAATGAACGATTTGAAAAATATTTTCCTTAACGTGATCATTTGTATCACTTACAAAATAAAAATATTTTTCATCAACTAATTATTTCAATCAATACAAGCAAAAAAAAATTTGAAAAATATTTTCCAAACTATTCATTTTTCATAAAATAAACAGAGCATTTATTTCTTTTTGTTTTTCAATGTGGTGTTTTAACCTGGGTTGTTTTTTAGTTTCACGCTTGAATATAGCAAAGAAGCATGTTCACTTTTAAACGGGAGGTTTTTTTTTTTTAGGTCGAAAACGGGAGGTTCAACATGTGGCCATTATGCTTTCTTTACTTATTTTATATAAGGTTTTTAGCATCAGTACGAGTTTGAAGTTTCTTGCTCTAGTCGATTAATTCCTGACAACTTGTCACCAAATTTACGCTAAAAAAGTACTGTTTCCGATAAATGGGGTCAACTCACCAGCCACTACCCTGTGGAGTAAGAATCGTGTGGTTTAGCTTACCTCACTTGCTAATTTCCTAAACTAAAGAGAAATAGATGTTCCTCTGGGTGTGTTTATTTCGCAAAAGATGAACGATTTGAAAAATATTTTTTTAAAAGTAATCGCTTATATCAATTATAAAAATGAATGAACCAAAAATATATATTCTTCTTCCACGAAAATATTTATAATTAAGTTGTTATCAATAATGAAAATATTTATCATCAACTAATTATTTTAAGCAATATAAACGATTATTTTAATAATATATATTTTCAAATTATCAATGAAACTTCTCTTTTATTCTATTTTTCGATGTGATGTTTTCACATGGGTTGTTTTATAGTTTCTCGCTTGAATATGGCATCGAAGCTTGTTTGTAATTGAATGAGAGGTTCGAGGTGTGGCCTTTATGCTTTCTTAACTTGTTTAATATGAGGCTCTTAGCATCAGTATGAGCTTCAAGTTTCTGCTCTAGTTGATTTTTTTTTTTAATCGGTCATACTCTACTCCTATTCTAACTCTCACTCTCAGACTTTTGCCCTGCACGAATACAGGGCGTGGAAGTCAAAACCCACTCTTGAAACTAATTCGTCTCCACCCCAACACCCCTGAGAATGTGGGGATTCGAACTCCCCACCTCCTCCTTCCAAGTTGGAAGGGTAGCCACTAGAGTAAACCCCAGTGGTTCTCTAATTGATTGATTTGCGACAATTTGTCACCAAAGTTATGCTAGAAAAGTATTGGTTCAGATAAATGGTGGTCGATTCAACATCCACTACCCCATGAAAAAGAATCATGTGTTTGAGCTCACCCCACTTGCTAGTTTCCTATATGAAGGAGAAATATTTGTCTCTCTAAATGCCTTATTTGGAAAAAAATTTCCTAAAAGTAATCGTTTGTATCATTTACAAAAATAAATGAACGAAAAATAATTTCATCGTCTACCGAAATATTTAGATTTAATTTACTGTCAATAATGAAAATATTTTTTATCGACTAATTGTTTTGAGCGAGATAAGCGATTATTTTTAGGAAAATATTTTTCAAATTATTCATTTACTATGAAATAAATGGAGCCTCTATTTCATTTTGTTTTTTGATGTGGTGTTTTAGCCTTGGTCATTTTCTAGTTTCTCTCTTGAATACGGCAGAGAAGCTTGATAGTAATAGAATGGGAGGTTCAAGGTGTGGCCTTTATGCTTTCTTGACTTGTTTCATAGGTAGCATCTATATGAGCTCCAAGTCTCTTGCTCTCGTTAATTGATTTTTACTATTTGTTACCAAATTTATACTAGAAAAGTATTGGTTCGGAGAAATGGGGGTCTATTCACCATCCACTGCCCTGTGAAGTAAGAATCATGTCGTTGAGCTTACCTCACTCGCTAACTTTCTATAATAAAGAGAAATATCTATACCTCTAACAACATTTGTTTCGCGAAAAATGAACGACTTAGAAAATATTTTCTTAAAAATGATTGTTTGTATTATCTACAAAATTGAATAAAAGAACAATAATTTTATTATCGATAAAAATATTTTGATTTAAATTGTTGTCAATAATGAAAGCATTTTTTATCAATCAATATTTTTAAGCGATATAAGTAATCAATTTTAGGAAAATACTTTCTAAATCATTCATTTTTTGAAAAACAAATGAAGCCTCTAATTCATTCTTTTTTTCCTATGTGGTGTATCAGCCTGGGTTTTTTCTAGTTTCTGGCTTGAATATAGCAAAGAAGTGCGTTCGTGATTGAATTGGATGTTCAACGTGGGGCCTTTACGCTTTCTTTACTTGTTTCATATGAGGCTTTTAGCGTCAGTATGAGCTTCAACTTTCTTGCTTTGGTTGATTGATACCCGACAATTTGTGAACAAAATTATGCTGCAAAAGTGTTGGTCTGGATAAATGGGAGTCGATTCACCATCCAATACCTCGTGAAGTAAAAATCATGTGGTTGAGCTTACGCTGCTTGCTAATTTCCTATAGTAAAGAGAAATGTAAGTTGCTTTGGGTGAGTTTGTTTCACGAAAATAAACGATTTGGAAAACATTTTTCTAAAAGTAATCGTTTGTATCACTTATAAAAATAAATTAACGAAAAAATACTTTAATTATTAACGAAAATATTTAGATTTAAATTGTTATTGATAATGAAAATATATTTTATCAACTAATTATTTGAAGCAATACGAGTGATAATTATTAGGAAAATGCTTTCCAAATCATTTGTTTTCCACGAAACAAGCAGAGCCTCTATTTTATTAATTGTTTCATTGTGGTGTTTCAGCCTAGGTTGTTTCCTAGTTTCTTGCTTGAATATGGCAAAGAAGTGTGTTCATAATTGAACTGGAGGTTGAACTTGGGTCCTTTATGCTTTCTTTATTTGTTTAATATGAGGCTTTAAGCATCAGTCTGAGCTTCAAGTTTCTTGCTCTTGTTGACTGATTCCCGACAATTTGTTATGCTGGAAAAATATTGGCTCGGATAAATAGGGTCGATTCACCCACAACTCCCCTGAGAAGTAAAAATCTGGTGGTTGAGCTTACCCTACTTGCTAATTTCCTATGGTAAGGAGAAATATATGACCCTTTGGTTGCATTTGTTTTACAAAAAATAAATGATTTGGAAAACATTTTTCTAAAAGTAATTATTTTATCACTTAAAAAAATGAATGAACAAAAAAATATTTCATCATTGACGACAATATTTAGATTTTTATCGTTATCAATAATGGAAATATTTTTCCATCAACTAATTATTTTAAGCGATACAAATAATAATTATCACGAAAATACTTTTTAAATTATTCATTTGTTGCAAACCAAACGGAACATCTATTTCATTCTTTTGTTTGATGTGGTGTTTTGCCTAGGTTGTTTTATAGTTTCTCTTGTGATTCAAATTAGTGCATAAATTTGATGGAGTTAATCTGCCGGAAAATCATTACATCTTCGATCGTGCCTCATCGTAAATAGGTACGAGCGCTTAGGATGTGACTAAAGTATGCATTAACCTCGTTTAAATTGAGGTTGAGCAAATTGAGGATGAATCAGCAAATCTCAAAAAAAAGAAATGAAAATCCGGCAAATTCTATTCGGACCTTTTTTTTCTTTTTCTTTTTTGTCAATTCAGGTTTTATGTGGACCGGGTCACAAAAGAAACATATACCCTTCATATTTGGATAAATCTCATTGGAAAATTGAACCGAACCAGCCGTTGACACTCCTAAGCCACACCGTCATCTCATTAGGCTGGTAAGCTCCGTAACCTTTGTAAACTTGCCAGATTTGCTACGTGCAGAAGTTAAACAGACTCCTCTCTCATTGATCACTTCAACTCATTTCGTTTTAAGATGTTATCCACTTGCCCAACACCCATCTTCACAACATGCCTTGAACATGTTTTAATGCTTGGTGACCCCCTCTTCGAACCACGTAGTTCTAGGTTAAGCTCTTGCTTTCATTATTCTAATAAAGTTAATACTTAATTGAAGTAGACATACATATTTAGATGAAATGCCTGAATAAAACTACAATTGTAAAATGGGGTACCATCATTAGACATCACTCATACCATGTTAATCTTAGGTCGAACTTGCTCAAGCTCCAATTAATTGAACCAGCACATGGTCAAAAGGGACACACACAATTGATTCGATAATTAAATAGGAAGCTGACACAAATAATCCATAAAATTTAGCATATATGTAATGTCATCCTTGAATTTAGTCATCAAAACTTGTGAATAGTGCTAATTTGACTTCATTGGAAAATCGAAAAACTAGATTGAACACATTAAAAGTCTGGGTACTACATCACACATCTAGAAACAGTTAAAGAACCACAATGAACTAATTAAAGCTCCATAGATAACATTGCATATGGGGGCCAAAGTTTAGAAACTATTGATGTTTTTTTCCCTTATTAAAGCCATATGATAAAAATGGGTATCGACACAATCAAAGGCTGTACTACTATATAATATCATGTATGGATTTTTTGTCAAACTTTTGGGCTTAAGTAAAATACTGAAATCCTTGTTGAGTTCACTTTTTATAATACGAGAGGGGCAATTGTCTTTTTTTTTTATTAGCAAATAAAGATTATATTCATTATCAAATAAGTACATTGTACACTCGAGATGTGCCCGCTGGGGTGGACGCAAACTCAAAAACTAAAGCCAAACTTGGAAATCTTAGTTTAGTTTGTGTATGTTCTAACACATCCACTAAAGTGTGTTGTGGATTAGGCGTGGAAATATGTATAAAGGGAGACAAACAAAGACCTACAAAGACGCGAAGTTAAGACCTCCCTAAAAAATGCCAACTGTTTTAAATACTTAAATTGTTAGATGATAATATTTTATATAGTCTAACACTGAAAGAGCATCAGAAAAAGCGGTACAAAACTTAAGAGTGGAATGCGCACTCAAAAGAACCGCACACAAAGTCAAGCGAAGTTTATCAAAGTGGCTCTTACGTGGGCAACACTAAAGAATATAGGAGGGCCTTGATGAAGGCAATCGTCCGAGCAGGTTGATGCCAGACGAAAGTGCAGCAAATCACGGTTGAGATGCATGGAAAAAGATAAGAAAATTAATCTTGGTGTAAGTTTTGTCCTTCGTCATTCTCCGCTGGTGAGAAAAGCATGACTCCGGCGAGTTGTGAGGACGGCTTCATCGACTGACAATGATGCTTCACACTTGAGAATTCTGCGGACGCCCTTTCCAATGATTTAAGTAATGAAACTGCTTTGAACACGGAAAGATGTGTATCCCAATCTTGACATTAGGAGCTGAGCCCTTTCCACTTGAGAAATCTTCACAGCTGAGTATTTTTGGTTCTCAATCCCCTACAGAAAAATCATGTAGCTTTGGAAGTGATTTTGTCTTAATTGAATCGCCTAAAAAGAGATCTCCAAACAGAAGATCTTCCCGAATGGTTTTTTTTTTTTTTTTTTTTTTTTCAGTAGGCATAAATTTCTTGACCTTGATTATTGCACAAATATTTTTATCATGAGGGCAGTCACGAGACTCAAAAGACTCGAACTCGCAAGGGAAAATTTTGGCCAAAAGAGTTTTGTTTAGTTGATTGATCATGAGTAATATCACATCTTAGCAACAAAGAAATTTCAAAATTTGATTTTTCAATTACATCAAGTCCAAACTTCTTAAAGGTCTGTTGAGCTAGTTTGATACCCTTTACTTAGGGTCCGTTCGTTTCACGGAAAATATCACATTTCTGGAAAACATTTTCCTGGAAGTTATTTTCCAGGAAAATGATTCTATTTTCCGGTGTTCGGCCAAAACCTAAAATTTGAGTGGAAAATATTTTCCACCATTCGTTAGCTCATTTAATTGTTTAAGAAAAATTATCAAAATTTGAATTTTAAAATTTTTAATTGACCAAAAAAATAATTTTATTTTTTATATTTTTTTAAAAAAAATGAATTTTTAATTATTTATATTTTTTTAGAATCGAAATTTTTATTTTTATTTTTATTTTTTTTCTTCTCCTTCCTCCTTCCTCCTCCTCCTTCCTCCTCCTTCCGCCGCCGCCGCCTCCTTCCCGCCTGACGATGGTCGGCACCTGGTGATCCGGCTCCGCCTCGCCCGATCTGGCGAGGCCCGATCTCGGCTTCGCCAGATCGGGCTAGGCGAAGCCTCGCCGGCCTGGGGCAAGGCCGGCGAGGTCGTCGGCCGCTGGCTTGCGGCCGGTCGCCGGACGCCGCCATGGCCGGTCGGGCCAAAGAAGAAGAAGATGAATAGGAAAGAAATAAAAGAAAAAAGAAAAGAAAAGAAATTAAAAACTCAATTTAAAAAAAAAAAAGCATAAAAATAAAATGAAAATGTATTAATAAAAAAAAGTAAGAGGGAAGAAGTCATGGAAAATGTTTTTCACTTTTCAAAAGTGGAAAACGTTTTCCTCACTTTTAAAGGTTGTTTTTTCCAATGATGGAAAACATTTTCCTTGACTAGTTCATTTTCCGTGAAACGAACACCGGAAAATCCGGAAAACATTTTCTCGGAAGTTATTTTCCGCGAAACGAACGGACCCTTAATAAGTATTTGAAATCTTTCGGAAATAATTTTAGAACTACCATTAGTGAAAGAAATTTCATGTAGACTCGGATGCAATTGAGAAGTGAGTTTCAAAACCTTAACTAGAGAAGTGAGAATACAATTTGAAGAACAGTCATTTTGAATAAAGATTTTACACACCTTATCAGTAATTCAAGTAATTCTAGTATAATTTTACTTACCTTTTTCATTCATTTTCATCGACATGCGAAGAAGTCAAGTAATCATTTACGATTGACATCTAAATTGACTTAACAAATATTATAAATATCAGTCCATTAATCAATGGAAATATAATAAATATTGGCTCAATATTTCACATGATGCTCTTCTTTTCCCTTTTTCTTTTAAAACCCTCAATCACATGGCTAGATTTAGTGCTCCAACTTGATCAACGTTCGACAAAATCTCTTATACCAAAGATCTTGAACTGAAATTGGCTTGGGAACTTTCATACTGATACGAAACTGATGCACGTCGAAAGGAGTGGCGAAACACGATTGAGAATACAGAAAGGAGGTATAAACAAATGACAAGAAATGGAAGGAAATCAGAAGAAAGGCAGAGGAATGGGGAAGGAACACCAAAAGCTTGATAATAACTTAATAATCTCGATATCAATTCATCACCAAAACCTGGCTAAAGAAACGCATTAACACCAATATGTATAGCGTAATCAGAAAATGGGTCCTCTGTCTATTCACAGAAGCAGAGTTTCGCTCTTTGTGGTTGTTTGTTTCTGACGGATGGGGGTTTGTGAAGGTCGAAGAGATTGAGTTTTTGGGACTCACAGCGTCTTAGAGGGCTCAAGCGGTCAAAGAGGTAGGCATTAGATGTCCTTAATTACCTTGCAATCGTTGTGATTGCTGAACGGTCTGCAGTAAATCTGTTCCTGCTTTTACTGCTTGATCGTTCTCTTCAACTGGGAATGCTTATGACTGAGATGGGTTCATGTGAAAAATGACAACTTTCAAATTTAGGGGTTAAGTTTAGTCACTGGCATCAGGCTTATGAAGGTTCATGTCCTAAGGCTTAGAACAAAGTCAAGCATGTTCTTTGCTCGACAAGTATCGAGTGTCTATTTTCACACCTTTATATCTAGTCTTTCAATACTTGGGTGTTTAAATCATGCACATTCAATACCTTGATTGTTCTTTTCCTTCTTAGCATGGTTCAGATAAGCTTTAGGGTCATAATAAACTCTTAAAAATTATTGAATGAACATTAAGTGATATCAAATGACTTTTAGGGTTCATGATTGGTAATAAAAACCATTTGATCACTTAGATGAACAATCCCGCCAAGTTAGAGGTACCAAAATGGCACTAATAAAACTTATTGGTGAAATCAAGTCCTAGAATTTGGAAAACTTTAATTGCGTAGAAAGTGAAACAATCTCCCATGCCTTACTTGATTACTAACTGACTATAAAAGGCTAGTGCAACTCCCTTCTGATATAGAATTCTTTAGAATTAATCCAAGCTTAAAATGAACCCAATGTCGTACGGGGTGAGGGATTAGGATAACCACGGCTAATTAAGGGTCGTTGACCAGCCTTTTGGACATTACCTTTAAATGTTGTCCTTTTCCCCAACACCTCGGCGGCATTGATGGAAAAGAGGGTGGGGACACTTGTATTGGTCGAGGTAATCTTATCTCAAAAGTCCCCATCAAACTATAATCAAGCGACTGCTAATCCACTAGCTCTTAAAAAGCTGAACATTTCAGCGTGTTCACCATCTTGATCGTACTCTATAAATAGCCCAATTAGCTCAACAACATTCTCCAAGCCCAGATAAATCTTTAAATTCAAACCATGTCTAAGCTCTTCCTTGCCCCGCTTGTGATCCTATCATGTTTCATGCAATCCCACGCGGTGGAGTTCACCGTGACGAACAAAGCCAGTGACACTCCTGGCGGCATCCGTTTCACTAACGAGATCGGGATACCGTACACCCAGCAAATTATGACCGAATCGACCAATTTCATTTGGAGGACCTTCCAACAGAACGATCCTGCGGGCCGAAAGGACGTTGCCAAAGTGAACTTGTTCATCGAGAACATAGACGGTGTGGCAGACACGAGCAACAACGAGATCCACGTGAGCGCCAAGCACCTCGAGGGCTTCTCGGGGGACGTGAAGGGGGAGTTGACGGCGATCTTGTACCATGAGATGACGCATGTGTGGCAGTGGAATGGGGCCGGGCAGGCCCCGGATGGGCTAATTGAAGGGATGGCAGATTTCGTGAGGCTCCAGTCGGGTCATGCGCCGGGCCACTGGGTGCAGCCGGGCCAGGGCAATAAGTGGGACCAGGGTTACGACGTCACGGCACGCTTTCTTGACTATAGCAATGGCCTCAAAAATGGGTTCGTGGCTGAGCTGAACAAGAAGATGACGACTGCTTATAGTGACACGTACTTTGTCGACCTGCTGGGCAAGACCGTTGACCAGCTGTGGAGTGAATACAAGGTTAAATACGCTGCTAGACTCCACGGCTGATCGGTAGATGTATGTGCTTAATATAAAGCATGGTTAACTATGGAATTATCAAATAAAACATATGTGCAAATCCAGTTTGGATTATTTGCGCGATTTACTCTAATTCCCCTCTACTTCTGGCCATTTCTGCATATGTCCAAACGACTACTTTCTCTACCTGACCAAATAGAGAACTTTCTCTACCTGACCAGATAGAGAAATTTCGATGGCATTCAACTCGGTTCATTTGAATTTGTCGGTAGATTATGTGGGCTCCATTCAAGATTCATATGAACTGATGATCAGTATTCCTTGCATTGTTTTAAATCTGGACCAGTCGAAAAAACCCATCTAAATTTCGATTTTTTAATTAATTGATTCAACTGATTCCACCACCAGGTTGTAATTTACACAATTCGCAACCGAGTCATCTAATATATGTATAATATTACTTGAGGTAGAGGCTTTTTTTTTTTTTGGTTTCTCAACCTAAATTACCTAAAAATCAAATTATAATAATAACTTGAATTAATTTAAATGAAACCATAAGCTTTTGTCGTCATTTAGCACTTAAAAGTGAAAATCACCTGCCACTACAACCAAACATAAATTTGCCAGCTCTTTTTTGCAAATAATTTGTGACAATTTTTAATGATGGTAAGAATGTTACATCATTTCATTAAAATGGTGATAGAAGCAATGCAAGGAAATTTCTCTCTACGAAGGGCTGTCAAGTGGGCGGATCGGATCAAGTCAGATTGGGTAAAAAATGTTCCAACTCAATTTAACCCATTTAACCTGTTGCAACCCGTTCATGTGCAATGCAAAGGGAAAATGACACATATAGTCATGAACTTGGGCTTTAGCCCAATGTTTAATATTATCCCTAAACTTGGCTCTGAATTTTTGGTACATGTTCAATATAATCCATAAATTATACGAAAATATTCGATGTTGTCCCTAATCTTAAATTTATAGAATGATAATATCGGATATTTTCATATAATCTAGTCATTATATTGAAAATTTACTTAAAGTTCAAGGATTATATTGAACAATTTAAAAGTTTAGAGATGATATTACACATCGGGATAAAGTTTAGGAGCAACATGGAACAAATTTAAAATTCATAAACAACATTGTATATTAAGTCAAAATTTATAGATCATTTGTCTAATTATCTACAATGCCAAATCATTGATCCATACCATACTCGACCTAGGATCTATTTTTTGCAATTTTTCTCCTCATATTGTTGCCTTTGAAGAATATCTATTTCATTCTGTTTTTTGACGTAGTGTTTCCTCGTAAGTTGTTTTGTAGTTTCTCTCTTGAATATGGCAAAGAAGCATGTTTGTTATTGAAACGGAAGTTCAAGGTGTGGCCTCTATGCTTTCTTGAATTGTTTCATATGGGGCTTTTAGCATTAGTATGAGCTTCAAGTTTCTTGCTCTCATCGACTAATTCTTGACAATTCGTTACCAAATTTTGTGCCGGAAGTATTTGTTCAGATAAATGGGGGTCAATTCACCATCCACTACCCTCTGAAGTAAGAATCATGTGGTTGAGCTTACCTCACTCACTCATTTCCTATACTCTGGATAAATATTTGTTCCTCTTGGTGCATTTGTTTCGTGAAAAATAAATGATTTGGAACACATTTTCTTAAAAGTAATTGCTTCTATCCCTTTATAAAACGAATAATAAATAATGCTTTCATCATCAATGAAAATATTTAGATCTAAATTGTTGCGATAATGAAATCTTTTTTATTGGTTAATTATTTTAAGTGATACGAGCAATAAATTTTAGGAAAATATTTTCTAAATGATTCATTTTTTACGAGCAAATTGAGTCTTTGTTTAATCTACGTCTGGATGCGGAGTTTTAGCCTAGGTTGTCTTCTAGTTTCTCGCTTGAATATGGAAAAGAAACTTGTTCATAATTGAATTGATGATTCGAGGTGTGACCTTTATGATTTCTTGACTTTTCTCAAATGAGGCTTGTACTATTAGTATGAGGTTCAAGTTTCTTGCTCTCGTTGATTGATTCCTGACAATATGTTATCAAATTTATGATGGAAAAGTATCGGGTCAGATAAATGGGGGTCGATTCACCATCCACTACCCTATGAAGTAAGAATCGTATGGTTGATCTTACCCCACTTGCTAATTTCATGTACTAGGTGGAATATACGTCCCTTTGGGTATGTTTATTTCACAAAATATGAACAATTTGAAAAACATTTTCATACAAATGATTGTGTGTGTCATTTACAAAAATGAATGAACAAAAATATACTCATCATAAACAAAAATATTTAGATTTAAATTATTATCGATAATGAAAATATTTTTCATCAAATAATTATTTTAAATGATACAAGTAATCATTTTTTGGAAAATATTTTTTAAATCATTCATTTTCCATGAAATAAACAAAGCATCTATTTCGTTCTATTTTTTGATGTGGTGTTTCAGCCTAGGTTGTTTTCTAGTTTCACATTTGAATATTTGCAAAGAAGCTCGTCCGTCATTGAATCGGAAGCTCAAGATGTGGCCTTTGTGCTTTCTTGACTTGTTTCATTGACGGTTTTAGCATCAGTATGGGTTCTTGCTAATTTCCTATACTGAGGAGGTAGATTTACACCTCTAGGTGCATTTGTTTCACGAAAAATGAACTACTTGGAAAAGATTTTCCTAAAAGTAATCGTTTGTATCATTTGCAAAACTGAAGAAACAAAAAATAAAAAATAAAAATTCATCATCAATGAGAATATTTAGATTTAAATAAAACATATGTGCAAATTCGGTTTGGATTATTTGCGCGATTTACTCTAATTCGCCTCTACTTCTGGCCATATATGCATATGTCCAAACAACTACTTTCTCTACCTGACCAAATAGAGAACTTTCTCTACCTAACCAGATAGAGAAATTTCAATGGCATTCAACTCGGTTCATTTGAATTTGTCGGTAGATTATGTGGGCTCCATTCAAGATTCATATGAACTGATGATCAGTATTCCTTGCATTGTTTTAAATCTGGACCAATAAAAAAAACCCATCTAAATTTCGATTTTTTAATTAATTGATTCAACTGATTCCACCACCAGGTTGTAATTTACACAATTCACAACCGAGTCATCTAATATATGTATAATATTACTTGAGGTAGAGGCCTTTTTTTTTTTTGGGGTTTCTCAACCTAAATTACCTAAACATCAAATTATAATAATAACTTGAATTAATTTAAATGAAACCATAAGCTTTTGTCGCCATTTAGCACTTAAAAGTGAAAATCACCTGCCACTACAACCAAACATAAATTTGCCAGCTCTTTTTTGCAAATAATTTGTGACAATTTTTAATGATGGTAAGAATGTTACATCATTTCATTAAAATGGTGATAGAAGCAATGCAAGGAAATTTCTCTCTACGAAGGGCTGTCAAGTGGGCGGATCGGATCAAGTCAGATTGGGTAAAAAATGTTCCAACTCAATTTAACCCATTTAACCTGTTGCAACCCGTTCATGTGCAATGCAAAGGGAAAATGACACATATAGTCATGAACTTGGGCTTTAGCCCAATGTTTAATATTATCCCTGAACTTGGCTCTGAATTTTTGGTACATGTTCAATATAATCCATAAATTATACGAAAATATTCGATGTTGTCCCTAATCTTAAATTTATAGAATGATAATATCGGATATTTTCATATAATCTAGTCATTATATTGAAAATTTACTTAAAGTTCAAGGATTATATTGAACAATTTAAAAGTTTAGAGATGATATTACACATCGGGATAAAGTTTAGGAGCAACATGGAACAAATTTAAAATTCATAAACAACATTGTATATTAAGTCAAAATTTATAGATCATTTGTCTAATTATCTACAATGCCAAATCATTGATCCATACCATACTCGACCTAGGATCTATTTTTTGCAATTTTTCTCCTCATATTGTTGCCTTTGAAGAATATCTATTTCATTCTGTTTTTTGACGTAGTGTTTCCTCGTAAGTTGTTTTGTAGTTTCTCTCTTGAATATGGCAAAGAAGCATGTTTGTTATTGAAACGGAAGTTCAAGGTGTGGCCTCTATGCTTTCTTGAATTGTTTCATATGGGGCTTTTAGCATTAGTATGAGCTTCAAGTTTCTTGCTCTCATCGACTAATTCTTGACAATTCGTTACCAAATTTTGTGCCGGAAGTATTTGTTCAGATAAATGGGGGTCAATTCACCATCCACTACCCTCTGAAGTAAGAATCATGTGGTTGAGCTTACCTCACTCACTCATTTCCTATACTCTGGATAAATATTTGTTCCTCTTGGTGCATTTGTTTCGTGAAAAATAAATGATTTGGAACACATTTTCTTAAAAGTAATTGCTTCTATCCCTTTATAAAACGAATAATAAATAATGCTTTCATCATCAATGAAAATATTTAGATCTAAATTGTTGCGATAATGAAATCTTTTTTATTGGTTAATTATTTTAAGTGATACGAGCAATAAATTTTAGGAAAATATTTTCTAAATGATTCATTTTTTGCGAGCAAATTGAGTCTTTGTTTAATCTACGTCTGGATGCGGAGTTTTAGCCTAGGTTGTCTTCTAGTTTCTCGCTTGAATATGGAAAAGAAACTTGTTCATAATTGAATTGATGATTCGAGGTGTGACCTTTATGATTTCTTGACTTTTCTCAAATGAGGCATGTACTATTAGTATGAGGTTCAAGTTTCTTGCTCTCGTTGATTGATTCCTGACAATATGTTATCAAATTTATGCTGGAAAAGTATTGGGTCAGATAAATGGGGGTCGATTCACCATCCACTACCCTATGAAGTAAGAATCGTATGGTTGATCTTACCCCACTTGCTAATTTCATGTACTAGGTGGAATATACGTCCCTTTGGGTATGTTTATTTCACAAAATATGAACAATTTGAAAAACATTTTCATACAAATGATTGTGTGTGTCATTTACAAAAATGAATGAACAAAAATATACTCATCATAAACAAAAATATTTAGATTTAAATTATTATCGATAATGAAAATATTTTTCATCAAATAATTATTTTAAATGATACAAGTAATCATTTTTTGGAAAATATTTTTTAAATCATTCATTTTCCATGAAATAAACGAAGCATCTATTCCGTTCTATTTTTTGATGTGGTGTTTCAGCCTAGGTTGTTTTCTAGTTTCACATTTGAATATTTGCAAAGAAGCTCGTCCGTCATTGAATCGGAAGCTCAAGATGTGGCCTTTGTGCTTTCTTGACTTGTTTCATTGACGGTTTTAGCATCAATATGGGTTCTTGCTAATTTCCTATACTAAGGAGGTATATTTACACCTCTAGGTGCATTTGTTTCACGAAAAATGAACTACTTGGAAAAGATTTTCCTAAAAGTAATCGTTTGTATCATTTGCAAAACTGAAGAAACAAAAAATAAAAATAAAAAAATTCATCATCAGTGAGAATATTTAGATTTAAATTGTTGTCTTCAAGTGATACAATCGATAATCTTTAGAAAAATATTTTCAAAATTATTCATTTTTCACGGAATAAACAGAGCCTATATTTCTTTCTATTTTTCAATGTGGTATTTTAACTTGGGTTGTTTTCTAATTTCTCACTTGAATATATCAAAGAAGCAAGTTCGTAATTAAATCCAGAGGCTCAGGCATGGCTTTCTTGCTTCCTTTACTCGTTTCATATGAGGCTTTTAGTATCAGTATGAGCTTCGAGTTTCTTTTGGTGGTCAATTGATTCCTGACAATTTGTTACTATGCTAAAAAAGTATTGGTTCCGATAAATGGGGGTCGATTCACCAACCACTACCCTATGAAGTAAGAATCATGTGGTTGAGTTTACCCCACTTGCTAATTTCCTGTACCAAGGAAAAATATATGTCCCTTTGGATGCATTTGTTTCTCAAAAGATTAATGCAAAACATTTTCGTAAAAGTGATTGTTTGTATTAATTACAAAAATGAATAAACGAAAAAAAAAATTACTCACGAAAATATTTAGATTTAAATTGTTATTAATAATGAAAACATTTTTCATCGATTATTCATATCAAGCTATACAAATGATCATTTTTAGGAAAATATTCTTAAATCATTCATTCTCCGTTAAACAAACAAAGCTCCTGTTTCATTTTATTTTTTCAATGTGGTGTTTTCGCCTGGGTTGTTTTCTAGTTTATCGCTTGAATATGGCAAAGAAGCTTTATGCTTCATTGAATTTTTTTTAATATGGTTTAGTGTTTCCGCATAAGTTGTTGGTAATTGAATAGGAGATTCAAGGTGCGGCCTTTATGATTTCTTGACTTGTTCCATATGAGGCTTTTAGCATCAGTATGAGCTTCAAGTTTCTTGCGCTGGTTGATTGATTCCTAACAATTGGTTACCAAATCTATGCTGGAAAAGTATTGGTTCGGATAAATGGGGGTCGTTTCACCATCCACTACCCGGTGAAGGGGGGCCGACCAGTTGTTTCGGTCCCAATTCCGTTTTACAATTTGTTCATGGCTTAGCAAGAGTGAAGAAAGCAAATATGGGAGCGGAAAGAACGCCCTGCGTGATTCGAGTTAGTGCATAAATTTGACGGAGTTATTCTTCACGAAAATCATTATATCTTCCATCATGCCTCATAGTAAATTGGTACAATCTCTTAGCATGCAACTAAAGTATGCATTAGCCTTGTTTAAATTGGGGACAAGAGAATCGAGGATGACTAAGCAAATCCTTAAATAAATAAATAAATAAAATGAAATGAAAATCTGACCATCTCTATCCAGACCTTTTTTTCGATTCAGAATTTATGTGGCCCGTGTCGCAAAAGAAACACATACCCTTCATATTCGGATCGGATCAGATTTCATTGGAAACTCGAGCCGAGCCGGCCGTTAACACCCCTAAGTCACACCTCAATCTCAAACTCAAACCGAGCTAGCATTTGTGAACTTGCATGATTTGCCATGTGTAGAACTGAAACAGACTCATCACTCATTGACCACTTCAACTCATTTCACTTTTACGTGTTATCCACATGCCCGACTCCAATCTTCACAGCATGCCTTGAACAAGTTTTAACGCCTGGCGACCCCCTCTTCGAACTACGAAGTTCTAGGTTGAGCTCTTTCCAAAGGCAAATTTGCCTTCATTGTTCTAATAAAGTTAAAACTTAATTGAAGCAGACATACATGATTTAGATGAAATGCCTAATTAAAAAAAAAAAAACGAAGCAAAATGTGGTACCATCATTGACATTGCCCATACCATGTTAATCTTTGGCCGAACTCGCTCAATCTCAAATTAATTCAACCAACATATGGTTGAAGGGGACCAAAACAATTTGTACGGTAATTAAATAGGAAACTTACACAATTAATCCAATAACTTTGGCCAATATGTAATGTCATTTTTGAAATTTTAATTCGTTCAATTTGAGTAATAGTGTAATCATCTATTCTTGTGAATAGTGCTGAAGGACTGATATGACTTCATTGGAAAATTGACAAAGTAAATTGAACAAATTTCAAATTTGGAGACCACATTAAACATTTAGGAAACATTGAAGGACCACATTGAACCAATCAAAGCTCCAAACATTACACTGCATATAGATGGTAAAGTTTAGACACTATTAGTTTTATTTTCACTAATCAAAGCGATATGATTAAAACAGGTAGCGACACAACCATAGGTTGTACACTCAAGATGTGGCCATTGGGTTGGATGCACACTCAAAAACTAAAGCCAAATGTCAAAACTTTAGTTTAATTTTCGTATATTCTAACATATCCACCCACTTATAACATGGATTAGGCATGGATATATATACATTAAGGGAGACAATAGAGACCAAGAAAGATTTGAAGTCGGGATCTCCTTCACAATGTCAACTGTTCTAGATTCTTAAATTGTTAGATGAAAACGTGATTGAGTGTTTATCTATTCGAACGTTAAAAGAGCGTTAGAAAAAGCAGTACAAAAGCAAAGAGTGGAATACGCACTCAAAAGAACTGCACCCAATCATCCCAGCGAAGGTTGATGCCGGACGAAAGTGTAGCAAATCACGGTTGAGACTCGTGAAAGAAGGGATTACAACAAGAAAAGGAACATCATCAACTAAGATCTCAATGATGAAAAATATATATCTAAAGATAAGATAATTAAAAGTCTAATCTCCCTGTAAGTTCGATTCTTCATCATTCTCCGCAAGCAAGAAGAAGACGACGAGTTGCATGGACGGCTTAGTCGACTAACAAAAGTGCTTCACACATGGGGAATTATGCGAACGCCTTTTCCAATGATTTGAGTGATGAAACTGCTTTGAACATGGAAAGACAGTATGTCCCGCTCTTTACATCAGGAACTATCTTCACAGCTGCATACTTTTCGTTCTCAATCCCCTACAAAAAATCATGTTGCTTTGGAAGTGAATTTGTCTTAATTGAATCTACTAAAAAGAGATCTCCGAACACATGATCTTCCTGAATGGTTTTTTCATTAGGGATAAATTCCCAACCTTGAGTGTTGCACTAATATTTTTATCAAGAGGCAAGTCACGAGACTCAAAAAGACTCACTCACAAGAAAATTTTGGCCAGAAGAAATTTCTTTAGTTGATTTTTTTTTTTTTTGGGTCAAAATTTCTTTAATTGATTGATCATGAGAAATATCACATATTAGCAACAAATAAATTTCAAATTTTGATTTTTTTTTCTTCAAATCCAAATTTCAAAAAGATCAGTTGAGCCGGTTTGATATCCTTCAATAAGGGGTATTTGAAATCTTTCTGAAATAACTTTAGAACTAGCATCACCGAAAGAAATTGCATGTAGGCTCCGATGCAATTCAGATGTGATTTTCAAAAACTTAACCAGAGAACTTAGAATAAGATTTGAAAAATGGCCATTTTGAATAAAAATTTTACTCAAGTTATCAGTAATTCTAGTAAAAATATGAAAAACATTAGCTCTTTTCCATTCATTCTCATCAGCATGCGAAGAAGTCAATGAATTTCTTTTTTCTCTGACAAATGGTCAGAATTCGGGTTTCTCTGGTTCAACTAGGATCCTAGTTTATTAACAATTGGCTTATCAAATATAATTAATGTCAGCCCAATAAGCAATGGAAATATAATAAATATTAGCCCAATATCTCACATGTTGCTTTTCTCATCCCTTTTTCTTTTAAAGCCGTCAATCACATGGCTAGATTTAGTGCTCTAACTTGATCAACGTTCGACAAAATCTCTTATGCAAAAGGTGATCTTGAACTGCAATTGCTTTGGGAACTTTTGTACTGATACCAAGCTGATGCACGTCGGAAGGAGTGGCAAAACACGATTGAGAATACAGAAAGGAGGTATAAACAAGTGACAAGAAAAGGAAGGAGATCAGATAAGGGAAGAAACACCAAAAGCTTGACAATAACTTAATAATCTCAATATCAATTCATAACCAAAAGATAGCTAAAGAAATGCATTAACATCAATATATAAGGCGCAATCAGAAAACCTAGTTTCCTAACTGGAAGAAATATTATCAGCTAGAATCTTAACGCGATAATAATAAATCTAACTATAAGAAAATTAATTAAAAGTATAATTTTTACGCAATTCTTGTTCTTCATCAAAGGAGGGCCTCCAACCGAAATGTGCAAAGTATGATGTGACGGTAGAAACTAAAAAGGGCGTGCTTAAGTGAGTGGGAAAGTAGATACATACGAGACAACCCATAATGTTCTTCACGTGGTCCTAGTATTTGTGACAGGATTGGGGCGGCAACAGAGCTGAAATCGTGCACCGGCGGATTACGTTGTCCGCCATTGTTAGTGCAGGCAATACGGTAGTGAAGGCCTCCGAATGTGGGTCCGGGTCGGCCTCCCGTGATTGGAGTTAGGAGTGGCGTGGAAATGAGTCTCGGAGCAGCAGAGGAATTTTTTCGGCGGTGTGAGTGGTGAATGGTCAGAGGCCCATGAGGGGAGATCCTCATTGGGGCTCCCTAGGCACATCCAGAAAAGGGAAACGTATCCAAAGACGGAGCAAATTAAGGGGGCATGATCGATAGCAATAATGATTCATCAATGACGCAGGAGATGACCACGGCGGACAGGAGTTGAGCAACCGGCTGTTCGGGCGCCGCTTTAACAGGCCCCTTCTGATCTGTACACACAGGAATCCGAAAATCGAGAATCAGACTTAATGGGTTTGGTTCCCGGTTCTTGGCCTGGAACCGGCGTGTAAGACCATTCTAGGCTAGAACCAGGAACAGACCAGGTTGAACTGGTTCGCTCACAACTCATAAGTCTCTCCTCAACTCTACAAGGTTCGCTTGTGAAAAGGAGAAAGCTGATATCTCCTCTTTTCGTTAGCAGGATTTGCGCGTTTCATGTACATGAACTGTTCTCAGGCTCTCCGCTCCGTTTAGTTCCGACTCTGTGACTTAAATTGTGCAATGATTGCTCTGTGGGTACTCAATCTTAAAGCTTTCCGCATCATAGCGTCTTCGGCACAAGCGGTCGAAGAGATAGGAGTTAGGTGTCCTTATTTACCTTGCAATCGTTGTGATTGCTTAACGGTCTGCTAATAAAATCTCTATTCATGCTTTTACTGCTTGATGAATCTCTTCAACTGGGAATGCTTCTAACTGAGGCGGGTTGAAGTAAAAAATGGGAACTTTCAAATTTTGAAGTTGGGTTTAATCTCAAGCATCAAGCTTTTAAGAGGTTCAAGTCCCGAGGCTTAGAACAAAGTATTCTATGTTAATTGCCTGACTTGGTTTCGGGTCAAGCTTATGAGATTCATGCCCCGAGGCTTAGAATTAAGTCATGTATGTTCCTTGCCCAATAAGTATCGAGTTTTTATTCCTACACATTTACTTCTAGTTTTTTAATACTTAGCTGTTTAAATCGCGCATTTTCAATACATTGATTATTCTTTGCCTCTTTAGCATTGTTAAAATAAGCTTTAGGATCATAATACTCTCGAAAACAATTGTATGAACACTTAGCTATTCGAATGACTTTTAGGAGTCATGATTGATGACAAAGACTATTTAATCACTCTGATGAACAATTTCATCAAGTTAGACATACTGAAATGGCACTAATTGAATTTATTAGTATAATCAAGTTCTAGAATCTAGAAGACTTTGGTTGAGTAGAAAATGAGGCAATCTCCTATACCTCACTTGATTTCTAACCGACCCTAAAAGGTTAGTGACAACACCCATGTCAATTAGAATTATTCAGGATTAATCCAAACTTAAAATGAATCCAACATCGTACGAGGTAAGAGTTTAAAAGAACCAGCGCCTAATTGAAGGCCATGAATTTGCCTTTTGAGCACTACCTCTAAATCTTGTCCTTTTCCCTTACACCCTGGCCACATCGATGAAAAAGAGGGTTGTGAAACTCGTATTGGTCAAGATAATCTTATCTCAAAAGTCCCCATCAAACTATAGTCGAGCAACGGCTAATCCACTGGCACTTAAACATTTCAGTGTGTTTACCCCTTTATTATCCTCTATAAATAACCCAATTAGTTCAACAACATTCTCCAAGCCTAGATAATTCTCCAAATCCTGAACCATGTCTATGCTCTTCCTTGCTACGCTTGTGATCCTATCATGCTCCCCGCAATCCTACGCGGTGGAATTCACCGTGACGAACAACGCCGGTGACACTCCTGGCGGCATCCGTTTCACTAACGAGATCGGGATCCCGTACACCCAGCAAATTATGACCGAATCGACCAATTTCATTTGGAGGACCTTCCAACAGAACGATCCTGCGGGCCGAAAGGATGTTGCCAAAGTGAACTTGTTCATCGACAACATAGACGGCGTGGCATCCACGAGCAACAACGAGATCCACGTGAGCGCCAAGCACCTCGGGGGCTTCTCGGGGGACGTGAAGGGGGAGTTGACGGCGATCCTGTACCATGAGATGACGCACGTGTGGCAGTGGAATGGGGCCGGGCAGGCCCCGGATGGGCTAATTGAAGGGATCGCAGATTTCATGAGGCTCCGGTCGGGTTATGCGCCGGGCCACTGGGTGCAGCAGGGCCAGGGGAATAACTGGGACCAGGGTTACGACGTCACAGCACGCTTTCTTGACTATAGCAATGGCCTAAAAAATGGGTTCGTGGCTGAGCTGAACAAGAAGATGAGGACTGCTTATAGTGACACGTACTTTGTCGACCTGCTGGGCAAGACCGTTGACCAGCTGTGGAGTGAATACAAAGCTAAATACGCTGCTACCTGACTAGACTCCACGGCTGATCGGTAGATGTATGTGCTTAATATAAAGCATGGTTAACTATGGAATTATCAAATAAAACATATGTGCAAACCAAGTTTGGATTATTTGCACAATTTACTCTAATTCGCCTCTACTTCTGGCCATTCCTGCATATGTCCAAACGACTACTTTATCTACTTGACCAAATAGAGAAATTTTGATGGCATTCAACTCGGTTCATTTGAGTTTGTCGGTAGATTGTGTGGGCTCCATTCGAGATTCATATGATCTGATAATCAGTATTCCTTGCATTGTTTTTAAATATGTACCAATTGAAAAAACCAATCTAAATTTCGATTTTTTAATTAATTGATTCAACCGGTTCCACCATCAGGTTGTAATTTACACAATTCGCAACCGAGTCATCTAATATATGTATACTATTACTTGAGGTAGAGGCTCCTTTCTTGGTTTCTCAACCTAAATTACCTAAAAATCAAATTATAATAATAACTTGAATTAATTTCAATGAAACCATAAGCTTTTGTTGTCATTTAGCACTTAAAAGTGAAAATCACCATTAACTGCCACTACAACCAAACATAAATTTGCGAGCTCTTTTTTGCACATAATCTGTGACAATTGTTAGGAATAATCTATTGCTAATCATCTGCCTCCAAGCATGGAACAACTTGGGAGGTTTTCAAGTCCTAATTCGACCATGTCCCGGTGATTCCAAGTCTAAGCGTACGGATCGAGGTTTGCAATGGGTTCGTGAGTTTGGCCACGGGAAGCCCCAAGGTGGAATGTTGCGATCTCGAGTCTGGCTGTCAGACCTAAGACCAATCAGTAAGGTCTAGAGTCTAGTGCCATCATCATGATTATTATTATTATTATTATTATTATTTTGGCATTTAGAGAATTCTGTATGATAACTTTGGTATTTTGTACATATGATTTTCTTCCAATTTTTTCTTGTGGTTTTGAAATTTTGATATCTTGTTTATTATTTTTCCTTTTTTTAAACAAAACCACTTGAGTGGGATTTACCTGACAGAGCTAAAGGAAGTCCAACTCAAGTAAGATTTATTTAATGCTTCAAGTAAGGTGCCTTTGGAGACCATATAAATAACTTATTCGGTTTCTAGGGCCATATATAGGCAAAGGTAGCCCCGTCACTCATTTGAGAGTAATGAAGCCACTTTCTCATTTCTCCCAAATAGAATATATCCAATTCAAATTTGGACAAATACGAATCACTCTTAAATGAGTTTGGTGTCACCTTGCCATTTCAGTAAATGCGTGCGCGCAAGTTCATGAGGTTATTAGTTGGTATTTTATAGATATGAAATTCATCTATTTAAGGTGAGCTTTCACTCTTCTGCATGTTGTTGAGGAAATGTGGTTTGAGATGCAGTAAGACAGGATCATTTGATACAATTTTCTTGTGCATATGGATGGCCATTCATGAAAAGCGTAAAAACAAATTTCTATAGTGGATGTTCTTCTGTTGGAAGTTTGTTTGCTCAGTGCAAAGGATCATCTTAAGAGAATTACATCTTATTCAACAATTAATGGAGAACCGTTTGAAGGATAACTGCATTTCCACTGGCAAAAACGTAGGGTTAAGTAAATATATGATTTGAAATATCCATGTGCCTAGTTTCATATAATGGAATTACTGCATCTTCATCAGTTTCCGTCACAGCCTTCGTTTTCTCTTTCTTGGAAACGGACTTGGGTTCCAAGAAATTTTTTGATTATGTGGCTGAGATTAAGAATCAAGTGGTTGAGCTCAGCCCACTTGCTAGTTTCCTATACTAAGGAGAAATATATGTCCCTTCAGTTGCATTTATTTTATGAAAAATTAACAATTTGAAAAACATTTTCTAAATGTGACCATTTGCATCACCTAAAAAAATGAATGAATGAATTATTTTTTTCATTATTCATTAAAGTATTTAGATTTAAATTATTGTCAATAAAGAAAATATTTTTTACCGATGAATTATTTCAAGCTATACAAGCAATCATTTTAGGAAAATATTTTCTAAATCATTTATTTTCCGAAAAATAAATGAATATCTATTTCATTCTGTTTTTCAATGTAGTGTTTCCTCCTAAGTTGTTCTCTAGTTTCTCTCTTGAATATGGCAAAGAAGCATGTTTGTTATTGAAACGGAGGTTCAAGGTGTGGCCTCTATGCTTTCTTGAATTGTTTCATATGAGGCTTTTAGCATTAGTATGAGCTTCAAGTTTCTTGCTCCCATCGACTAATTCTTGACAATTTGTTACCAAATTTTGTGCCGGAAAAGTATTTGTTGAGATAAATGGGTGTCAATTCACCATCCACTACCCTCTGAAGTAAGAATCATGTGGTTGAGCTTACCTCACTCACTAATTTCCTATACTATAGATAAATATATGTTCCTTTGGGTGCATTTGTTTCGTGAAAAATAAATGATTTGGAACAAATTTTCTTAAAAGTAATTGCTTCTATCCCTTTATAAAACTAATAATAAATAATTCTTTAATCATCAATGAACATATTTAGATTTAAATTGTTGCGATAATGAATTTTTTTTCATTGGTTAATTATTTTAAGTGATATGAGTAATCATTTTTAGGAAAAATATTTTCTAAATCATTCATTTTTTGCGAGGTAAATGGAGTATTTGTTTCATCCTATGTTTGGATGCGGAGTTTTAGCCTGGGTTGTCTTCTAGTTTCTTGCTTGAATATGGAAAGGAAACTTGTTCATAATTGAATTGGTGATTCAAGGTGTGACCTTTATGATTTCTTGACTTGTCTCAAATGAGGCTTGTACTATTAGTATGAGGTTCAAGTTTCTTGCTCTAGTTGATTGATTCCTGACAATATGTTATCAAATTTATGCTGGAAAAGTATTGGGTCAGATAAATGGGGGTCGATTCACCATCCACTACCCTATGAAGTAAGAATCGTATGGTTGAGCTTACCCCACTTGCTAATTTCATGTACTAGGTGGAATATACGTCCCTTTGGTATGTTTATTTCACAAAATATAAACAATTTGAAAAACATTTTCATACAAATGATTGTGTGTCATTTACAAAAATGAATGAACAAAAATATACTCATCATAAACAAAAATATTTAGATTTAAATTATTATCGATAATGAAAATATTTTTCATAAAATAATTATTTTATGATACAAGTAATCATTTTTAGGAAAATATTTTCTAAATCAATAATTTTCCATGAAATAAATGAAGCCTCTATTTCGTTCTATTTTTTGATGTGGTGTTTCAGCCTAGGTTGTTTTCTAGTTTCACATTTGAATATTTGCAAAGAAGCTCGTCGGTCATTGAATCGGAAGCTCAAGATGTGGCCTTTATGCTTTCTTGACTTGTTTCATATGAGGCTTTTAGCATCAGTATGAGCTTCAAGTTTCTTGCGCTGGTTGATTGATTCCTAACAATTGGTTACCAAATCTATGCTGGAAAAGTATTGGTTTCGATAAATGGGGGTCGGTTCACCATCCACTACCCGGTGAAGCGGGCCGACCAGCTGTTGCGGTCCCAATTCCGTTTTACAATTTGTTCATGGCTTAGCAAGAGTGAAGAAAGCAAATATGGTAGCGGAAAGAACGCCCTGCGTGATTCGAGTTAGTGCATAAATTTGAAGGAGTTATTCTTCAGGAAAATCATTATATCTTCCATTATGCCTCATAGTAAATTGGTACAAGCTCTTAGCATGCAACTAAAGTATGCATTAGCCTCGTTCAAATTGGGGACAAGAGAATCGAGGATGACTAAGCAAATCCTTAAAAAAAACAAAAAAAAAAAAAAAAAAAAAAAAAAAGAAACGAAAATCCGACCAACTCTATCCAGACCCTTCTTTCGATTCAGAATTTATGTGGGCCGTGTCGCAAAAGAAACACATGCCCTTCATATTCGGATCGGATCGGATTTCATTGGGAACTCGAACCAAGTCGGCCGTTGACACCCCTAAGTCACACCTCAATCTCAAACTCGAACGGAGCTAGCATTTGTGAACTTGCATGATTTGCCATGTGTAGAACTGAAACAGACTCATCACTCATTGACCACTTCAACTCATTTCACTTTTACGTGTTATCCACATGCCCAACGCCAATCTTCACAGCATGCCTTGAACAAGTTTTAACGCCTGGCGACCCCCTCTTCGAACTACGAAGTTCTAGGTTGAGCTCTTTCCAAAGGCAAATTTGCCTTCATTGTTCTAATAAAGTTAATACTTAATTGAAGCAGACATACATAATTTAGATGAAATGCCTAACTAAAAAAAAGAAGCAAAATGCGGTACCATCATTGACATTGCCCATACCATGTTAATCTTTGGTCGAACTCGCTCAATCTCCAATTAATTGAACCAACATATGGTCGAAGGGGACCAAAACAATTTGTACGTTAATTAAATAGGATATTGACACAATTAATCCAACAACTCTGGCCAATATGTAATGTCGTTTTTGAAATTTTAATTCTTTCAATTTGAGTAATAGTGTAATCATCTATTCTTGTGAATAGTGCTGAAGGACTGATTTGACTTCATTGGAAAATTTACAAAATAAATTGAACAAATTTCAAATTTGGAGACCACATTAAGCATTTAGGTAACATTGAAGGACCACATTGAACCAATCAAAGCTCCAAAGATGACACTGCATATGGAAGGTAAAGTTTAGGCACTATTAGTTTTATTTTCACTAATCAAAGCCATATGATTTAAACAGGTAGTGACACAACCATAGGTTGTACACTCAAGACGTGGCCGTTGGATTGGATGCACACTCAAAAACTAAAGCCAAATGTCAAAACTTTAGTTTAATTTTCGCATATTCTAACATATCCACCCACGCATAACGTGGATTAGGCATGGATATATATATACATTAAGGGAGACAATAGAGACCAAGAAAGATTTGAAGTTAGGATCTCCTTCACAATGCCAACTGTTATAGATTCTTAAATTGTTAGATGAAAATGTGATTGAGTGTTTATCTATTCGAACGTTAGAAAAAGCAGTACAAAAGCTAAGAGTGGAATACGCACTCAAAAGAACTGCACCCAATGTCAAGTGAAAAGGTGGCTCTTACGTGGGAAACAACACTAAAAGCTATCGCCATGGATGGCCTTGATGAAGCCAATCATCCGAGCGAAGGTTGATGCCGGACGAAAGTGTAGCAAATCACGGTTGATACTCGTGAAAGAAGGGATTAAACAACAAGAAAAGGAACATCATCAACTAAGATCTCAATGATGAAACATATATATCTAAAGATAAGATCATTAAAAGTCTAATCTCGCTATAAGCTCGATATATATCTAAAGATAAGATAATTAAAGTATAATCTCCCTGTAAGTTCGATTCTTCATCATTCTCTGCGAGCAAGAAGAAGACGACGAGTTGCATGGACGGCTTAGTCGACTAACAAAGTGCTTCACACATGGGGAATTATACGAACGCCTTTTCCAATGATTTGAGTGATGAAACTGCTTTGAACATGGAAAGACAATATGCCCCGCTCTTTACATCAGGAACTATCTTCACAGCTGCATACTTTTCGTTCTCAATCCCCTACGAAAAATCATGTTGCTTTGGAAGTGATGTTGTCTTAATTGAATCTCCTAAAACGAGATCTCCAAACACATGATCTTCCTGAATGGTTTTTTCATTAGGCATAAATTCCCGACCTTGAGTGTTGCGCTAATATTTTTATCAAGAGGCAAGTCACGAGACTCAAAAGACTCACTCACAAGAAAATTTTGGCCAGAAGAAATTTCTTTAGTTGATTTTTTTTTTTGGTCAAAATTTCTTTAATTGATTGATCATGAGTAATATCACATATTAGCAACAAAGAAATTTCAAATTTTGATTTTTCTTTCTTCAAATCCAAATTTCTAAAAGATCTGTTGAGCCGGTTTGATATCCTTCAATAAGGGGTATTTGAAATCTTTCTGAAATAACTTTAGATCTAGCATCACCGAAAGAAATTGAAAGTAGGCTCCGATGCAATCCAGAAGTGATTTTCAAAAACTTAACCAGAGAACTTAGAATAAGATTTGAAAAATGGCCATTATGAATAAAAGTTTAACTCAACTTATCAGTAATTCTAGTAAAAAAATGAAAACCATTAGCTCTTTTCCGTTCATTCTCATCAGCATGCGAAGAAGTCAAGGAAATTCTTTTTTCTCTGACAAATGGTCAGAATTCGGGTTTCTCTGGTTCAACTAGGATCCTAGTTTATTAACAATTAGCTTATCAAATATAATAAATGTCAGCCCAATAAGCAATGGAAATATAATAACTATTAGCCCAATATCTCATATGTTGATTTTCTCATCCCTATTTCTTTTAAAGCCGTCAAGCACATGGCTAGATTTAGTGCTCTAACTTGATCAACGTTCGACAAAATCTCTTATGCAAAAGGTGATCTTGAACTGCAATTGCTTTGGGAACTTTTATACTGATACCAAACCGATGCACGTTGGAAGGAGTGGCAAAACACGATTGAGAATACAGAAAGGAGGTATAAACAAGTGACAAGAATAGGAAGGAAATCAGATAAAAGGCAGAGGAAAGGGGAAGAAACACCAAAAGCTTGATAATAACTTAATAATCTCAATATCAATTCATAACCAAAAGCTAGCTAAAGAAACGCATCAACATCAATATATATGGCGTAATCAGAAAACCTAGTTTCCTAACTGGAAGAAATATTATCAACTAGAATCTTAATGCGATAATAATAAATCTAACTAGAAGAAAATTAATTAAAAGTATAATTTTTACGCAATTCTAGTTCTTCATCGAAGGAGGGCCTCGAACCGAAAATGTGCAAAGTATGATGTGACGGTAGAAACTAAAACGAGCGTGCTTAAGTGAGTAAGAATGTAGATGCGTACAGTACAACCCATAATGTTCTTCACCACCTCTGGTCCTGGTATTTGTGACAGGACTGGGGCGGCATCAGAGCTGGAATCGTGCACCGGTGGATTAGGTTGTCCGCCATTGTTAGTGCAGGCAATACGGTAGTGAGGGCTTCCGAATGTGGGTCCGGGTCGGCCTCCCGTGATTGGAGTTAGGAGTGGCGTGGAAATGAGTCTCGGAGCAGCAGAGGAATTTTTTCGGCGGTGTGAGTGGTGAATGGTCAGAGGCCCACGAGTGGAGAACTTCATTGGGTCAACCGAACTGGAGTGATGGCATAATCTCCGGGGGCTCACTAGGCACATCCAGAAAAGGGGAACGTATCCAAAGACGGAGCAAATTTAGGGGCATGATCGGTAGCAATAATGATTCATCAATGACGCAGGAGATGACCACGGCGGACACGAGTTGAGCAACCGGCTGTTCGGGAGCCGCTTTAACAGGCCCCTTCTGATCTGTACACACAAGAATCCGAAAATCGAGAATCAGACTTAATGGGTTTGGTTCCCGGTTCTTGGCCTGGAACCGGCGTGTAAGACAATTCTAGGTTAGAACCAGGAACAGACCAAGTTGAACTGGTTCGCTCACAAGTCTCTCCTCAACTCTACAAGGTTCGCTGGTCAAAAGGAGAAAGCTGATATCTCCTCTTTTCGTTAGCAGGATTTGCGGGTTTCATGGACACGAACTGTTCTCAGGCTCTCAGCTCCGTTAAGTTCTGACTCTGTGACTTAAACTGTGCAATGATTGCTCTGTGGGTACTCAATCTTAAAGCTTTCCGCATCTTGTTTTGTTCTAATGCAAGAGAAGCGAGAGCCTTTGGAACCCATTTCGAGTTTCGCCGAATCCCATCATTATTTCTTGGTTTTTGTGCGTTTGGACTCATCTTCATCGCTCCTCTTTTCGTCATACTGGAGACGGCAGCGTCAGCTCTTTTGCTTGTCTGCTCTGGTTATATGTTAGGATGGGCAGAAGAACAGCCCAAGTGCCATAACTTGGCACGGAGGGACACTTAAGTGCCATAACTTCAAAATTGTACACTTGAGTGTCAGTTTCAAACTTAAATGGAACACTTAAGTGCCACTCCGGCGAAAATCCGGCCAAATGGCTGACGTTGCAACTTTCCGGCGAGTTTGGTCCAAAACGGCGTCGTTTTGCACGCTGACGTGGCGGAGAGAATACAAAAACGACGCCGTTTCGCGTCCGATGTGTAAATAATTAATATAAAAATTAATTAAATTAAACATTAAACATTAATTTTATTTAAAATATTAAAAAAAATTAAAAAAATTTAAATTTAAAAAAACTCAAAATTAAAAAAACTTAAAATTAAAAAAAAAACTTAAAATTAAAAAACGTAAAATTGAAAAAACTTAAAATTTAAAATTTACAAAACTTAAAATTTAAAATTTACAAAACTTAAATTTAAAAAACTTAAAATTTTAAAAAAATTAAAATTTAAAAAACTTAAAATTTACAATTTACAAAACTTAAAATTAAAAAACTTAAAATTTAAAAAAATTAAAATTTAAAAAACTTAAAATTTACAAAACTTAAAATTAAAAAAACTTAAAATTAAAAAAAAACATAACATTAAAATAACTTAAAATTAAAAAAAAAAACATAACATTAAAATAACTTAAAATTAAAAAAAATTAAATTAAAAACTTAAAAAACTTAATTTTTTTTAAAAAAAACATAAAGTTAAAATAACTTAAAATTAAAAAAATTAAATTAAAAACTTAAAAAACTTAAAAAATAAAAAAAAACTTAAAATTTTAAAAAATTAAATTTTTTTAAAAGAGGGGGCCGAAGGGGGCGGCTGAGGTGGCAATTTAATTTTTTTTTTAATTTTAATGTTTTTAAATTTTAAGTTTTTTTTAATTTTTAAGTTTTTTAATTTTAATTTTAAGTTTTTAAATTTTAATTTTTTTAAATTTTAAGTTTTTAAATTTTAATTTTTTTAATATTAATTTTTTAAAATTTTAATTTTTTTAAAATTTTAAGTTTTTAAATTTTAAGTTTTTAAATTTTAAGTTTTTAAATTTTAAGTTTTTTTAATTTTAAGTTTTTTAATTTTAAGTTTTTTTAAATTTTAGTTTTTTAAATTTTAATTTTTTAAAATTTTTAGAATATTTTAAATGAAATTAAGTTTTAATTTAATTTAATTAATTTTTATATTAATTATTTATACATAAGACACGAAACGGCGTCATTTTTGTATTTTCTCCACCACGTCAGCGGGCAAAACGACGCCGTTTTGGACCAAACTCGCTGGAAAGTTGCCACGTCAGCGATTTGACCGGATTTTCGCCGGAGTGGCACTTAAGTGTTCCATTTTACTCCGATATTGGCACTTAAGTGTATCATTTTGAAGTTATGGCACTTAAGTGTCCCTCCGTGCCAAGTTATGGCACTCCAGGTGTCCCACAGTCGTTAGGATGCTTTGCTCTGGCACTGGAAAAATGGATCCTTTGTCCATTCACAGAAGCAAGGTTTTGCTCTTTGTGGTTGTTTGTTTCTGATTGATGGGGGTTTGAGAATGTTGGAAAGATTGAGTTTTGCGGACTCATAGCGTTTTCGAGGCACAAGCGGTCGAAGAGATAGGAGTTAGGTGTCCTTAGTTACCTTGCAATCGTTGTGATTGCTTAAAGGTCTGCTAATAAAATCTCTATTCATGCTTTTACTGCTTGATGATTCTCTTCAACTGGGAATGCTTCTAACTGAGGTGAGTTCATGTAAAAAATGGGAACTTTCAAATTTTGGAGTTGGGTTTAATCTCTATGATCAAGCTTTTAAGAGGTTCAAGTCTCGAGGCTTAGAACAAAGTATTGTAGGGAGAAGTGCGAGAAAAGTCCTAAACCTTTTGTCTTTGTGCCGATTTAGTCCTAAACATTTTTTTGGTGCCGATTTAGTTCTAAACTTTTTTACGTTGTGTCAATTTAGTCATTTTCGGCCAATTTTTTGGATTTCGCTGACTAGCCACCGGCCGGCTGACGTGGCCTGATCGGCGTTGACGTAGACAATTTTTTAATAATAATTTAATAATTTAATATTTTAATATTATTTTTTATTTTTTTTTGTTTTTGTTTTTTGTTTTTTTCTCTTTTTCCTTTTTTCTTCCTTCAGCCGGTCGCCGGAGCTTGGCGACCAGCTAGAGGCAACAGCCAGCGAGGTCGAGGTTGACCTCACCGGCCACCTCGCTAATGGTCGCGAGGGAGGCCTCGCATGGGGCGGCGAGGCCGCCTCGAGGCTGCCTCGAGGCCTGGGCAGCAAGGCTCGCCCTCGCCGGATCTGGCGAGGGTCAAGCCTCGCCCATGGCCGGCTAGGGCAAACCCCGCCAGCTCGGCGCAAGGCCAGCTCAATGGCGACGGCAGGCAGCTGGATTAGCTCCGACGGACGGCGAGTAGGGTGAGGGTGATGAGTGCGAAAGGCGAAAACGCGCGAACAGGTGTGCAAGCAGGGGATAGCGTGACTACAGCGAGGCCGCCTCCTCGCCCTCGCCCTCACCCTCGCTACCCAGGCCTTGAGGCGGCCTCGCGCCAGGAGGGTGAGGCTCGCCCTCGCGGAATCTGGCGAGGTCGAGCCTCATTGGCCATGGGCATGGCGAGGACCCTCGCCGGATCCGGCGAGGCCGGCGAGGTCGAGTCGCCTCTAGTCGGTCGCCGAGCTCCAGTGACCGGTTGGAGGAAGAAAAAAAGAAAAAGAAAAAAAGAAGAAAAAAAAAAACAGAAAAATATAAAATATAAAATATAAAAATATATATATTAAAATATTATTAGAAGTTGTCCACATCAGCGCCAATCAGGCCACGTCAGCGGCCGGCGTCCAGTCAGCAAAATCCGGCCAAAATTGGTCGGAAATGACTGAATTGGCATAAAGTAAAAATGTTTATGACTAAATTGGCACAAAAAAAAGGTTTAGGACTAAATTGGCACACAGATAAAAGGTTTAGGACTTTTTTGGCACTTCTCCCAAGTATTTTATGTTAATTGCCTGACTTGGTATGGGGTCAAGCTTATGAGATTCATGCCCTGAGGCTTAGAATTAAGTCATGTACGCTCTTTGCCTAATAAGTATCGAGTTTTTATTCCTACGCCTTTATTTCTAGTTTTTTAATACTTAGGAGTTTAAATTGCGTATTTTCAATACATTGATTATTCTTTGCCTCTTTAGCATTGTTAAAATAAGCTTTAGGATCGTAATACTCTCGAAAATAATTGTATGAACACTTAGCTATTTGAATGACTTTCAGGAGTCATGATTGATGACAAAGACTGTTTAATCACTCTGATGAACAATTTCATCAAGTTAGACATACTGAAATGGCACTAATTGAACTTATTAGTATAATCAAGTTCTAGAATCTAGAAGACTTTGGTTGAGTAGAAAATGAGGCAATCTCCTATAACTCACTTGATTTCTAACCGACCCCAAAAGGTTAATGACAACACCCATCTCAATTAGAATCCTTTAGGATTAATCCAAATTTAAAATGAATCCAACATCATGCGAGGTAAGAGTTTAAAAGGACCAGTGCCTAATTGAAGGCCATGAATCTGCCTCTAAATCTTGTCCTTTTGCCTAACACCCTGGCCACATCGATGAAAAAGAGGGTCGTGAAACTCGTATCGATCAAGGTAATCTTATCTCAAAAGTCCCCATCAAACTATAGTCAAGCAACGGCTAATCCACTGGCACTTAAACATTTCAGCGTGTTTACCCCCTTTATTATCCTCTATAAATAACCCAATTAGTTCAACAACATTCTCCACAACATTCTCCAAGCCTAGATAATTCTCCAAATCCTGAACCATGTCTATGCTCTTCCTTGCTGCGCTTGTGATCCTATCATGCTCCCCACAATCCTACGCGGTGGAATTCACCGTGACGAACAACGCCGGTGACACTCCTGGTAGCATCCGTTTTACTAAAGAGAACGGGATCCCATATAGCCATCAGATATTGATCGACTCGACCAATTTCATTTGGAGAACCTTCCAACAGAACGATGCTGTCGACCGAAAGGATGTTACCAAAGTGAGCTTATTCATCGACAACATGGATGGCGTGGCATACGCGAGCAACAACGAGATCCACGTGAGTGCCACATACCTCGGGGGCTTATCGGGGAATGTGAAAAAGGAGTTCACGGGGGTCCTGTACCACGAGATGACGCACGTGTGGCAATGGAATGGCGCCGGGCAAGCTCCAAGCGGGCTAATTGAGGGGATCGCAGATTTCGTGAGGCTCCGGTCGGGTTACGTGCCTGGTCACTGGGTGCAGCCGGGCCAGGGCAATAAGTGGGACCAGGGTTACGACGTCACAGCACGCTTTCTTGACCATTGCAATGGCCTCAAAAATGGGTTCGTGGCTGAGCTGAACAAGAAGATGAAGACTGGTTATAGTGACAAGTACTTCGTCGACCTGCTGGGCAAGACGGTTGACCAGCTGTGGAGTGAATATAAGGCTAAATACGCTACCTGACTAGACTCCATAGCTGGTCGATGGATGTATGTGCTTGATAAAAAGCATGATTAACTATGGAATTATCAAATAAAACATAAGTAAAAATCAGCGTTTGATTATCTGTGATTTACTCTAATTTCCCTCTGCTTCTGGCAATTCGTGCATATGTCCACACGACCGGTTTCTCTACTTAACCAAAGAGAAAAATTTCGATGGCATTCAACCTTATTCATTTGAGTCT
This sequence comes from Eucalyptus pauciflora, assembly GCA_007663325.1. NCBI lineage: Eukaryota > Viridiplantae > Streptophyta > Magnoliopsida > Myrtales > Myrtaceae > Eucalyptus > Eucalyptus pauciflora. The sequence continues at coordinate 643,174 of VMYD01000194.1, read as the reverse complement.
GCCTGTAGATTGTGTGGGCTCCATCTAATATTCATTTGGTCTGATGATTAGTTTTCATTGCAGTATTTATAAATTTGGGCTAGTAAAAAAACCTATCTAAATTCCGATTTTTGAATCAATTGATTCAACCGGTTCAAACTCCAGGTTGATGATCTGCACAGTTTGCAACTGAATCATCTAATATATCTATACTATTCTTTAAGGGATGGACTCCTTTTTCGATCTTTCAACCTCAATCACCCAAAAATCAATTTATAATAATCACTTGAATTAATTTAAATGAATGCAAGGGCATTTGTTGTCATTTAGCAGTTAAAAGTGAAAATCACCGTTAACTGCCGCTAGCGCCAAACATAAACTTGCCAGCAATTAATGAAATGATGTAATATTCTTACCGTCATTAAAAAATGTCGCAAATTCTGTTGAGTGTTGATGTGGGTTAATTGCTGAGTTCTGATGAGATTATAGCAACTTTTCACCTGAAATTGTCCATTTTGTTGTCCTGTCCAGACAAGTTGGTCTTTCGTATGGTGCGGCCGACATATCAACCGCCCCGCAAGCTATGGAACGCCTTATGGAAACTCACTACCATGCCTAAGCTACGTCCATTCTTGTGGCCAATTTGCAACAATGCGCTGCCGACAAGAGATAATTTATATCGGCGACACATAGTTTCCAACCCTATTTGTTGTTTGTGTAATTCACAGGCACTCGAAACACTTGAGCATCTGATTCTGTTATGTCTGTGGACTTTCAAAGTATGGTTGCACAAAGAGATCAATTTCATATATTACCCTATAGCTATTACTCATATAGAAAGATGGCTACTCGCAGTTCTAGAGACACAGCAAAACGTACCTGTTTTTGAAATTGGGGCGACTCTCCTCTGGTTTATCTGGAAAGCCAGAAATAACTTTCTCTTTAGAAAACAACGTCCCAATGTTGAGCAAGTAGTCTATTCTGCATTGACAGCGGTTCAATCAGCTTCGAACCTTGGACAACACCGGCAGCGAAGTAGAAGCCAACAACAAGATTCACATCAGACTTGGAACCCACCAGTCAGGGGATCTCTTAAAGTTAATTTTGATGCGGCTTACTTACCTCATCATCAAGATGCTTCAATCGCCTGCGTGTGCCGCGATTCATCTGGAGTTCTAATTGATGGCTTCGCGCAGATGGTGACTGCTTCTTCGGCATTGCAGGCTGAGGCGCTTGGTTTAACTCACACGCTGCATTTCTTGCTTCAGAGAGGACGCCGACTGGATCATGTCCAGGTGGAAACGGATTGTCTCACTCTTGCAGAAGCTATTCATGTTCCAACTACAATGCCATGGGAACACAGGAGTATCCTCCAAGAGGCGGGATGGCTACAACTTCGGTGCCCTAATCTCACCATTACCTATTGTAGAAGGAAAGCAAATGCAGTCGCGGATCGGGCCGCGAAAGCCCACCGGGCCTCCTTTATTTCCTCAAATTGGGCACAACACCCTCCTTCCTTCCTACGAGATCTATTATACTCGGAAATGCCGAACACTGTCATCTCTAGTAACAGTTTATAATATATCTTTGCTTTCGACCAAAAAAACAAAAAAAGTGGGCGGATCAGATTGAATTAGGTTGGGTAAAATATGTTTCAACTCAAATTGAGTTGTTTAACATGTTTTGATCCATTCATGAGCAATGCAAAGGAAAAATAATACAAATGACTTGAACTTTAGCCCAATATATAATGTCATTCCCGAGCTTTTAATTTGTTCAACGTATACCCCGAACTTTAGGTCAATGTTTAATATCGTCCCCAGACTCTTAACTTTGTTTAACGTGATCTCTAAACTCTTGGTACACATCCAGTTTAGTTCTTAAACTATATGAAAATGGTCAATGTCGTCCCTAACATTGAATTCATAGAAGGAAAATATCAAATATTTTCATATAGTTCAAGCATTAGATTGAAAATCTACTAAAAGTTCAAGGACCACATTGAACAATTTAAAAATTCAGGAATGATATTACACATCGGGTTTAATTTTAGGAATTACATTAAATAATTCAGGGACCATTTTTGTAATTGTCCATAGTGCAAAATAATTGACCCACACCATATCCAACCCGAGATCTATTTTCAGCAATTTTTCTCCTCATATTGTTGCCTTTGAAGAATGATGGCTCCATGGACTAGCTCATCGAGTTAGTGAGGGAGCCCGGGGATCAAGGTATGTGTTGTGATTAAGCGAGTGATCGAACAATAATATAGACAGAAAAAGAAAATAAATCGAACACTAGATTTACATGGTTCAGTCGTAAAGACCTACGTCCACGGGGAGAGCAACAGCAAATTTCACTATAAATCAAGCGATACAAGGAGATTACATACTCAAGTCACTCAAACACTCTTTCGGTGTTTCCCAAGCCCCAATTACAACCAATAACTCACACAGTGTTTAGCCCCAAAAATTCCTCGAAAATAATCTCTCAATCTCACGAAGGAATTACACGCAAATCTTACCTCAAGATTTAATCGGCTACAAACACTAAACTTCTTGGATGTAATTCACGAGTAAGAACGACAAAGAAAATCCCTCCCAAGCACTCGACAACTAGACGGCGCTTCAAGACCAACTCTTCATGATCAACGGCGGAACACCAAGCACTCACGTGGCGGTTCAAGACAATTTGTGATCCACATCTACCACCCATAGCCACAAGTCTATATATAAGTAAAACCCTTATTATTATGCCAACTTCTAATAGGATTTTGTTTCCTATCTAAAACGATTTATCCAAAACATATCTCTATAATTTTTAAACAAAATCCAAATCCAAGTCAAAGTTGAACTTTCTCATTTCAGCGGCCGAATTCTCCAATACAGATTCAAACTTTGGGAAGTTGATCTTCAGATCTTCTTTACTCAATTTTGAACATCCGCAACATATCCAATTCAGAATATTCAGAATTTCATATTGGACTCAAACTCGAGACATATTTTAACAGTATGGATGGCGGTGTGAAGGTGTAGAAAGTCCAACTCAGGCTATCCATAAATCACTAAAACAAGTTCAGGTTTTGGTTTTAGCTTTGGTAAAATCCACATTATCCTCAGTTGACAAACAAGCTATGGATTCACTACACAACAACATACTTGTCGAGTAACAATCACAATTGTATTTTTTCATCAGAAGAAAATATAGCAGTCGGATTCAAATGTTGGATTGTTGGCAATGAGAGTACTTAATTCACTTGTCTTCGCAATGGTTCTTCTTTTTGGAGACCGTCCGTATATGTGAATGAGCAAGAAGCACGGGCCACAAATGAAAAGGGGTCCAAACGAGTTCATGCTCCTTCGATGTTATGCCGCATGCTGTAAAGCTTAAACCGATGTGAATTGCACGATAAACACAAAAGACTCATTCCCAAAGAAATTTTCTTCTTAAGCTCAACGAACCTGACCACTGGAACAAATTGGTACCGAGTTCTGTCCAAGTGGAGCACAAAGAGCAAGCTAGTCAAATGTCAAGCATTCACTAGCCGCCTTCTCGAGCTTGCCCTGGCTGTCTCGGTAAACCTCAGGGCAGTAACCTTCAAAGCCGGAACGTCTTAGACCCTTATATCAACAAGGTACGTATTTGATCTCCTGATAAATATGGATGCAACAATGGTTTTACTTTGTCTGCGGTTGAGGAGGTTGCGTCGGAAAATCCTTGTGGAACAGTTAAAAGTGCATGTGGAGTTGGTATTCTGATGAGGTCCTCGGTTATGGCAAAGTTCAAGCAAGGCTTGGACTTGGATAATATATGTGGCGATTGAGCCCATTAGGGGCTATGGAAGAGTAGCAGCATAGTCTGAATTTTTGCAAAGCGATTGCAACTTGGCTCAAACGTCGAGCCAATGTGGAGATTGTTAAAATATGTCTCGAGTTTGAGTCCAATGTGAAATTCCGAATATTCCAAATTGGATATGTTGCGGACGTTCGAAATTGAGCAAAGAAGATCTGAAGATCAACTTCCCAAAGTTTGAATCTGCGTTGGAGAATTTGGCCACTGAAATAGGAAAGTTCAACTTTGACTTGGACTGGATATTGTTTAAAATATACAGAGATATGTTTTGGATAAAATCGGGCAAGATAGGAAACATAATCCTATGAGAAGTTGGCAAAAGAATAAGGGTCTCACTTATATATATATATATAGACTTGTGGCCGTGGATGGAAGAGGGTTGATCATGAAAAAGTGTTCTTGAAGCGCCATCTAGTCGTCAAGTGCTTGGGAGTGATTTTCTTTGTTGTTCTTGTCCGTAAATTACATCCAAGAGATTAGTGTTTGTAGCCAATTAAATCTTGTGGTAAGATTTGCGTGTAATTCCTTCGTGGGATTGAGAGATTATTTCTTGAGGAATTTTAGGGCTAAACACTGCGTGCGTTGTTGGGTGTAATTGGGGTTTGGGAAACACCGAGAGAGTGTTTGAGTGACTTGAGTGTGTAATCTCCTTGTATCGCTTGATCCATAGTGAAATTTGCTACTGCTCTCCCCGTGGACGTAGGTCTTTACGACTGAACCACGTAAATCTAGTGTCCGATTTATTTTCTTCTTCTGTCTATATTATTATTCGATCGTTCGCCTTATCTCAACATGTTTAATGCTCAAGTACTAATTTGAGCCAGTCCCAGTGACTCCAAGTCTGAGCATAGGGATCAAGGTTTGCAATGGGTTCGTGGGTTGGGCCTTGGAGAGACTAGGTCGAATTTTGCATTTTCGGGTCTAGCTATTAGGAACCTAAGACTTATAAGTGAGGTCTAAAGTCTAGTGCCATGATCCAAAAGTATGATACACAATCATACTATTATTTTTTGGGGGAGAATTAGATAACTATGTAAGATTATTTTGATATTGATAAAATTTAGTAGATTGAGACATTGGCAATCGTTATTGCGACAATACTTTCGTACATGTGATTTTCTTCCCTTTTTTTTTTTTCTTGTGGTTTTGAAATTTTGATATCTTGTTCATTATTTTTTCTTTAAAAAAAAAAAAAACTACTTGAGTGGGATTTACCTGCTTGAGCCGAAGGAAGTCCAACTCAAGTAAGATTTATTTAATGCTTCAAGTAAGGTGCCTTTGTAGACCAGAAAATTACTTATTTCGTTTCTGGGGTCATATATAGGTAGAGGTAGCCCCGTCACTCATTTGAGAGTGGTGGAGCCATTATCTTCTCACTTCTCCCAAGTAGAATATATGTAAATCAAATTTTGACAACTTGCCAATCACTCTTAAATGAATTTGGTATCACCTTGCCATTTGGCTAAATGGGTGCGCTTATTCATGACGTTATTAGTCGGTATTTTGCTGATATGTAATTTATTTATTTAAGGTGGGCTTTCACTCTTTTCCATGGAAATCGATGAGGAAATGTGGAATGAAATGCGGTAAGACAGACTCATTTGATTCCATCCTAATGTTCCTAGACGCAATTTTCTTGTGCATGTGGATAGCCATTCATGGACACCGTAGAAACAAATTCCAATAGTGGATATTGTTCTGTGCGAAGCATCATCTTAAGAGAGTTATGTTTTATTCAACAATTAATGGAGAACTCTTTGAAGGATAACCGCACTTCCACCGGCAAAAACTAATGGTAAAGTAATATATGATTGGAAATATTTATGTGCCTAATTTCATATAAGTTAATATCACGAAAAGCTCTAGATAAATCTGTGATAAATTTATGTAAAATTAATTTTTTGACCACCGAAAATCCTAAACATGTGCATCCGTGACAAATTTGTCATAAACTAATTATTTATCATGAAAAACACTAAAATCCCAAAAGTGATACATTTGTGGCAAATTTATCCTCCGTTAGTTTTTATTAAGTTAGATTAATATAACGAAGAAACTACAAATTGATAAACCTGTGACAAACGGATGATGAAACCTCAAATTGATATACCTCTTAACTGTTACATGTTATCCAACTTAATAATTTGACTATTCATACCGAAAAAAAAAATTGACAGTAAAATTTAACAAAAAATTACGGAGAGTAAGTGTACAAGTTTGGCATTTATGTGGTTAAAAAATTAGTTTTGGAATAAATTTTTCACATGTGTACTAGTTTAGGATTTTTCGTAATAGTAACCCTTTCAAAAAATGGAATTTTTGCATCTTCATCAGTTTCTGTCACAACCTTCAATTATTCTTTCTTGAAAACTGACTTGAGTTCCAAGAAATTTATTAAATATGTGGCTGAGATTAAGAATCGTGTGGTTGAGCTTAGCCCACTTGCTAATAATTTTCTATAGTAAGGGGAAATATTTGTCCCTCTAGGTGTGTTTATTTTATGAAAAATGAATGATTCGGAAAATATTTTCTTAAAACCAATCGTTTGTATAACTTAAAAGATGAATGAATGAATGAAAAAAAAAATTCATCATTCACGAAAATATTGAGAACTAAGTTTTTGTTGATAATAAACGTATTTGTTATTGACTAATTATTTCAAGTAATACGAGCAATCATTAATGATTCATTTTCTAAGAAATGAACGGAGTCTTTGTTTCATTCAGTTTTTCGATATGGTGCTTTAGGTTGTTTTCTAGTTTCTCACTTCAATATGGCAAAGAAGCGTCTTCATAATTGAACCGGAGGTTCAACGTGGGGCCCCTATGCTTTCTTGACTTGTTTCATATGTGGCTTTTAGCTTCAGTATGCGTTTCAAGTTTCTTGCTCTGGTTGATTGATTCCCGACAATTTGCTCCCAAAATTTATGCTGGAAAAGTATTGGTTCGAATAAATGGGGGCCGATTCACCATCCGCTATCCTGTAAAGTAGGAATATCTAGTTGAGCTTACTCCACTCGCTAATTTTCTATACCAAGGAGAACCATCTATCCCTCTAGGTGCATCCATTTTGTGAAAAATGAATGATTTGGAGCACATTTTCCTAAAAGTGATTATTGGTATCACTTAAAAAATGAATGAAGAAAAAATATTTTTATTATCTATGAAAATATTTAGATTTAAATCATTGTCAATTGTCGCGACCTCTTTTTTTTTCGGCGCCCGATCAGGGCGGGCGCTTGGCGGAGGCTAATGGCTTGGCTGGATTAATTAAGCCCGGACTCTCCCAAGTCCACCAATTCACGACTTTAATAGTCTAAGTTTTTAACCTGTAAGTTAATTTTTAAAACGGAGTCGCCACTAATCAATTTGGGGTGGGTTGATTAGAAACCCATGCGAAATATTGGGAGAAATATTCGCTCCTGCGCAACTAGAGAAATTAGGATCGGGGACTTGATTACACTAGTTAATCACTAATGCCCTTTCGGTACCTAACCTTGTTTAAACCCTGAGGTTTTTTGGATGTTTAAGGGATTTTCCACGCACTTTGGGGAAAAAAACATTTTTTGAACATTTTTTCCAATTTTTTGGACATAAAAGGGACTTTTTTTGGATTTTTGGTATTTTTGGAAAAATACAAGTCTTTTTGGCTTTTTATGAATTTTTGGCCTTTTTTGGGAAATATAAAATATTTTTGATTTTTGATTTTTGAATTTTTTTTTCGGAAAATACTTTTTAACATTTTTTTTAAAATAAAGTATTTTTTTATGCTTGATTTTTCTCGAAAATAAAATATTTTCTTAATATTTTTCTGTTTTTTTTGGAAATTAAAAAATATTTTTTTTGGAAAATAAAAAAGGCCGATCGCATTCGGACCCGCGTTGCGGGCCCGGCTCGGATTTTTTTTATCTTTTATCTTTTTTTTTTATTAAAAAAAAAACGGCGCCGTTTGGGGGGGGTGAAACCCCCGGGTCCGACCGTTCGCCATTTTTTAAAATTACCCTACGGGTCCGACCCACCGGCGCGACCGAAAGATCGGGAACCCTAGGGTTCCCGATTCGCGGCGCCGAGGAGAGGAGGACCGGGCGGACGCGGCGGCGATGGTGGCGACAGCGGCGACGGGGGCGGGTGAAGGCGGCGGCAGTGGCTACCTGTGGCGGGGGATGTCGAACGGCGAGCGGCAGCGACGGCGGTGACCCACGCGACCCTTTCCCTTCGGCTTCTCTCTCTCTCTCTCTCCCTCCCTCCTCCGACGAAGCTTGGATCCACGGCCGTGCGTCCTCGGCCCCCTCTGATGTCTCTCAGTGGGGAACCCGAAGAGTGCAGCCCTAGATCGGCCTCCCTCTCTCTTGATCCGTGCTCTCTTCTTCGCTGACGGAGGGCCTATTTATAGGCTGAGGGGCGGCCGGTCGACGGAGCTCGACCGGTGGCTGCCGCGGCCCTCGCCGGCCGAACCGGCATCCCATCCGACGCCAGCTACCCCCTGCTCCGCGTCCCATCGCCGCCTGCTCCTCCCTGCTCCACGTGTGTCGCCGTTCGGCAATTTCTCTCCGGCGTCGCACCCTCGCGCGTGCGTTGCAGAGGCGCGAGGGAGAAGAAGACCCGGCTGGGCCGGGCTGAGGGGGATGGGCCGTGGAGGCCCATGCGGAGGCCTCCTCCCTTCCTTTCTGTTTTTTGTTGTTTTCTTTGGTTTTTGTTTCGTTTTTTTTTTGTTTTTTTCTTTGTTTTGTTTTTACTATTTATTATACGAAAAAGAGGAAAAAGAAGAAGTTTAAAGCCTAACCTAATCAAAATTTAGGCGTCAACATCAATAATGAAACATTTTTCATCAATCAATTATTTCAAGTGATAGAATCGATCATTCTTAGGAAAATGTTGTCTAAATCATTTATTTTTCCTAAAGCAAACGGAGCCTATGTTTCATCCTCTTTTTCGATGTAGTGTTTCAACCTAGGTTGTTTTCTAGTTTCTCGCTTGAATATGGTAAAGAAGCTTGTTCGTAATCAAATGGGAGGTTTAAGGTGTGGCCTTTATGCTTTCTTGAATTGTTTCATAGGAGGCTTTTAGCATTAGTATGAACTCCAAGTTTCTTGCATTGGTAGGTTGATTCCTGACAATTAGTTACCATAAGTTTTACTAGAAGAGTGTTGGTTTGGATCAATGGGGGTCAATTCACCATCCACTACCCCGTGAAAAGAAAATCATGTCGTTGAGCTTACCCCACTTGCTAATTTACTACATGAAGGAGAACTATCTATTCTTCTAGATGAGTTTGTTTTGTGAAAAATGAAAAATCTGGAAAACATTTTCCTAAAAGTGATAAAAAATAATTGACCAACAAATAATTCCATCAACCACGAAAGTATTTAGATTTAAATTGTTGTCGATAATAAAATTATTTTTCATCAACTAATTAATTCAAGCGAAACAACATATAGTTTTTAGGAAAATGTTTTCAAAATCATTCATTTTTCATGAAACAAATAAAACTTTTGTTTCATTTTATTTTTTGATTTGGTGTTTCAGCCTAGGTTCTTTTCTAATTTATTGCTTGAATATGGTAAAGAAGTTGGTTCATAATTGAATCGAAGGTTCAAGGTGTGGCCTTTATGCTTTCTTGACTTGTTTCATATGAGGCTTTTAGCATCAGCATGAGCTTCAATTTTCTTGCTCTGGTTGACTGATTCCTTACAATTTGTTAACAAATTTATGCTGGAAAAATATCGGTTTGGATAAATGGGGGCCGATTCACTATCCATTACACTCAAGATGTGCCCACTGGGATGATACGCACTCAAAAACTAGGGTTAAACGTGAAAAATTTTAGTTTAATTTTTGTATATTCTAACACATCCACTAACCCACAACATGAATTAGGCATGGAATATATATATATATATATATATATATATATATATATATATATATATATATATATATTAAGCGAGACAAATAGAGACCTAGAAAGACTTGAAGTCAGAACGTCCCTCACAATGCCAATAGTTATAAATGCTTAAAATGTTAGAAGAAACTGTGCTTTAATATTTTTGTATTCTAACACTATATGAATATTCGGAAATGCTCTACAAAAGCTAAGAGGAGAATGCGCACTCAAAAGAACCGCACACAAAGTCGAGTGGGGGGCATCAAAGTGGCTCTTGCTAAGGTTGTTGCCGGACAAAAGGGTGGCAAATCACGATTGAGATTCGTGGAAGGAGGGATTAACACCAAGAAAGATAAGGAACATCATCAACTAAGTGCTCAATGATAGAAAAATTACATCTAAAGATAAGATAATTATTTAAAATTGTAATCTCGGTGTAAGTTTGGTTCTTCGTCATTATCTGCTAGCAAGAAGAACACGACTCCCGCGACTTGCGTGGACGGCTTCATCAATCAACAAAAGTGCTTCCCACATGGGGAATTATGCGAATGCCGTTTGTGGTGATTTAAGTACTGGAACTTGTTTGAACATGGAAAGACGTGCCTCCCGGTTTTTACATTGCGAACCATCTTCACAGTTGCATCCTGTTCGCTCTCAATACGCTTCAAAAAAATCATGTAGCTTTGGAAGTGAATTTGTCTGAATTAAATCTCCTAAAAAGAGATCTCCAAACATAAGATTTCCCCGAATAGTTTTTTCATCAGGCATAAATTTGTCGACCTTGAGTAATGCACTAATATTTTCATCAAGAGGTAAGTCGCGAGACTCAAACACAATAGAATTTTGGCCAAAAGAATTTTCTTTTGTTTATTGATCATGAGTAATATCACATCTTAGCAACAAAGAAATTTCAAAATTTGATTTTTCAATTGCATCAAATCCAAACTTCTCAAAGGTCTGTTGAGCCACTCAAACGTTTTAGTGCTCTAACTTGTTCGATGATAAACAAAATTAATGCAATTTCAAGTTGATCTCCAGCTGCAATTTACTTTGGAATTTTTGCTCTAATGCCAAATTAATGCACAACGGAAGGAGGGAAAAGAAGATTGAGAATCGTAGAAATGAAGGATAAACAGATGACAAGCAAGGGAAGGAAATCAGATAAAAGGCAGAGGAAAGGAGAGGAAACACCAAAAGCATGACAATAAATTAAATAATCTCAATGTCAGCTCCTAATCAAAAGCTAGCTAAAGAAATGCATTGACAACGATATATTGTGCAATGGGTAAACTTAGTTTCCAGTTTCAACTGAAATTTTAACTTGATATTAAAAAATCTAAAGATAACAAAACTAATTAAAAGACTAATTTCGATGTAATTCTAGTTCTTCATCATAGGAGGGCTAGCATCCCAACACGTACGACATATGGTGTGAAGGTAGTAATTAAAAAGAGCCTGCTTAAGTGAGTAGGAATGTATATGCATACAGGACAGCCCACAGTCGTCTTCACCACCAGTGGTCCTGGTAATTGTGATACAATTGGGGCGGCATTGGAGCCAGAAACGTGCACCGGGTGATCAGGTTATCCGCCATGGTTAGTGCAGGCAATACAGTGGTGAAGGCCTCCGAAAGCGGGTCCAGGTCGGCCACCGGATTGGAGTTTGAGGGGGTGCGGAAATGAGGCTCAAAGCAGTGGAGTACTTACAACGGTGAGTAGTGAATGGTTAAAGGCCCATAAGGAGGAATCTTCATTGGGTCAACCTAACCGGAGAGATGGCATAATCTCCCAGGGCCCATGAAATAAGGGCTCACTAGGCACAGCCTGAAGCGGGAAAAGTATCACAGGAGGAGATGACCATGACGGAACTGGCCCGATTCACTTCAGGAATAGGTTCGAACTGGCCTTACTTGATCGATTCACCAAAGGGTCAAAAAATTGAGAATCGACCTTAATGGGTTTGGTTCTGATTCTTGGCCAGAACCAGTCAGTAAGCCCACTCTAGGATAGAACCGCAATGAACCGGTTTGACTCACAAGTCTCTCCTCAACTCAAAAAGGCTCAGTGGTTGAAAGGAGAAAGTTGATATATCCTCTTTTCCTTGACAGGATTTGAGGGTTTCATGTACATGAAGAGTCCTCTTTTCCTTGCAATGATCGCCCGATGGGTCCTCAATCTTGTGGAGCTCTCTCCATCTTGTCTTTGCTCTAACGCAAGACAAATGAGAGAGACTTTGGAGCCTAATTCGAGTTTCACGGAAGCCCATTACTATTTCCTGGATTTGTGCGTCCGAGCTCATCTTCATCCCCTCTCCTGTCGCAATGTGAGCTCTCTTGGTCGTTTGCTCTGTTCTTTGGTTAGGATGCTTTGCTCTGGCACTGTGGGAAAATGGGTCCTGTCTTTTCGCTGAAGCAAACTTTTGCACTTTGTCGAGAAGGTTGGACAGATTAAATTTTCAGGACTCGCAGCGTCTTTGAGGCACAAGCGGTCGAAGAGGTAGACATTAGATGTCCTCTGTTACCTCGCCATAGTCGTGATTTCCTAATGTTCTGCAATTAAAATCCCTGTTGATGCTGCTATTGCTTGATGGTCCTCTTCAACGGGGAGTAGTTCTAACTACTATGGGTTCATGTGAAAAATGGTCGTGCGGACACTGCAAGTGTCAAAACTTGGCGTAGGAGGATACTTAAGTGTCAAAATTTCTAAAATGTACACTTAATTGCCAAAATTGGAGAAAAATGGAATACTTAAGTACTAACGGTGAGGAATTTTGACCAACCTAAGGGTCTGTTTATTTCACGGAAAATAATTTACAAGAAAACGTTTTCCGGATTTTCCAGCGTTCGTTTCATAGAAAATGAATTCATTGAGGAAAATGTTTTCTTTCGAAAGAAAAATGTTTTCTAAAGTAAGGGAAAATGTTTTCTTTTTTTTTTTGGTAAAGTAGGGGAAAATGTTATTTACTTCACTTGATATCTCTTATTTCACACCTCTACACATCCTGACTTCCTCCTCTCCTTTATTTTTCTTCTTTCCTTTTTCATTCGAATTATTTTTTAATTTTATTTTTATTTTTTTGATTCAAATTATTTTTAATTTCTTTTTTTTTTCTCATCTTCTTCTTTCTTGGCTAGTTGTCAGATTAAGTGAACCTCAAGCTCGTCAATCTCAAACTCGCGCTCGTTGATCTGGCGAGCCTCGAGCTTAACGCTTACGCTTGCCAATCTGGTGAGTGGAAAATATTTTCCTTACCAAACATTGGAAAATATTTTCCGAAACATTTTCAAGTTTTAGCCGAACACCAGAAAATATTGTCATTTTCTTGGAAAATGACTTATAGGAAAATAATTTCCGGAAATTGCTCATTTTCCGTGAAACGAACGAACCCTAAGTATTTCGACCAAACGGTTGACATGGCATTTTCCGACGACTTTTGTTACTAATGTGAAAATTCTATTAAAAAAAAAATTCAATGTGGCAATTTTTTTAAAAAAAAATATATCCACATGGTGCTATAAGCCTCCAAAATTAATTTTTAATATAAATACTGATTAAAATAAATTTAAAACTAAATTTATATTTTTTTAAAAATGAAGAAGAAAGGGGAATAGCAAGTTCGGCGAGGGCTGTGGAGGCCCTCGTTGAACCTACTGTTCCCCCACTCCCTTTTTTAATAATTTAGTTTTATTTTTAATTAATATTAATTTCATAAATTTAGGGGCAAAATAACATCGGTTTGCACATTCATTACCAAGTAAGCATTTTGACAAGCCATGTAGATCACTTATATTATTAAAATAAGCCACATTGGATTTCCAGCTACCTTGTCAGTGTTGGTACTTAATTATCCCAATTTTTTTTGAAAAAAAAATGACACTTAAGTGTACCTTTTGGAAGTTTTAACATTTAAGTATCCACATGTACCAAGTTTTGGTACTTGTGGTGTACTTTCTATGTGAAAAACGGGAACTTTCCAATTTTCTTGACTGCACATGGGATGACAACATATAAACCTCACAATATTCTTCTAGATCATAATTTCACTCCCACAATTTCTGACCTCGAGCTTACAAAACTTTATCCAGTGGACTACAACATAGTATCGTTGACTATTGCAAGAGGAACCTTGATATATATGGCTCCAGAGCTATTTTACAAGGACATTGGTGGCGTCTCTTATAAAGCTGATGTTTACATTTTTGGGATGTTGATGGCAATGGCTAATAGGAGGAGAAACATTAATGCAAATGCCAATTGTTCAAGTCAAATTTATTTCCCTTTATGGATTTACGATCAACTCAATCAACAAAGAAAATGAGATTGAAATGGAAGTAGATGAAGAGGAAAGAGAGAGAATTAGGAAGATGGCAATAATTGCCCTTTGGTGTATAGAATTAATCCCAAATGATTGGATCAGTGAACAAAGTCCTAGATATGCTTGAAAGAGACCGATAAATTGTGAATGCCCCCAAAGCCACTTTTGTATCCGTCCAAGAGGCCAATTGACGATGTCCACACTAGACTAGAATTTGAATCATTCTCAACTTCATTTACTAATTCAATAATTTTTGACAGGGACCAAGTTTTGAATAATAATAAAACTATGAAATCGTGCATCGTATGATTTTCTTTTTCCCATATGCAAATAATATGCAAAATAAACGTACTTCCTTCAAAAGCATAATTGACTCTTTTTGCATCAAATACTTGAAGGAGGCAAGGCGGAGCAACATTTGTTTCAGTGCACTCGGAAAGGAGGTCACCGGGCGACGCCAGAGAGGAATTTCTTTGTCTCTTTTGTTGTCTCTCAACGAACGGCCGTTCTTATATGATCGGATTTTTTGTGGGCTTTGGAAGAGGGCAATAGATCACCGAGAGGGAGCAAAGTAAAGATCTCTATCCATTCACGGATTCCAGAGGCTTCCCCGTCGGTATCCATGGTCCATCATCTCCGGTTAGCATCGAGCCTCCATCATCGGCCATCACTAGTCCTTCAGATTGATTTCCATGAGAGCAGAGCACATTCAAGAAAATCGATTTAGGGCTTATATTTAGGAGAGAAATGACATCCTTTAGGGGTTATATAAATGGGCATGCCGGTGAGCCATGTCGGACTGAGAAATTAATAAAAAATGACAACGTCAGATTTCCAACGACCTTGACTTGAATTAGCATTTAAGTGATAATTTTTCTTTTAAAGAACTAATACTTAAGTGATAAAAAATAAATTGGCACTAAAGCAAGCATAATACGTAACTTTTGAAGCTTTTAGTGTCCTTGTGCCGAAAAACAACTTTATGTTAAACTCATATCATGGTTCATTATTATACCTGAAAAATGACGAACTTATAGGCACATAATTAGTTCATCAATAGATATCTTCATTGGACTGCATTGCGAGTTGAGTCTTTCTTGACTTTTACATGGACCTTAAAAATGTCTCTCTCCAAAGAAGCGCTCGATGCGCTTTGAACTTGCAATCATAATGATTTCTCCAATTTCATGAGCGATTTGTGTTCATATGAGTCCAATAGAAATGATATATCAGATTATACGGATCTTAATGTTAGGAGACCTATTAAACTGGTTTACATAGGTTCCCCTAAACTGAATGAATATGATCACTAGTGACAAACTGTTCAAATGTCATAGTCTTCGAAAGGTTCCCGTCAAAGCACGGTGAGTAAAGCCCATTTCCAGCTTCTCGAATCAGAAGAAAAATCAAAGCCAAGGACAGACGTGTCTTTTACCTTATGAAATAGACTGTCTGAAAAGATGTGCATAAGTTTCAACCTACCTAACTTTGACGGGTCAAAATCTGGACCATAGTACGGACATTACCGACGCCCTTCCTATATAAGAATCGAATAAGCACATCCCCACGAAGCAAAACCTCATCCAAGAACCAGATACTAAGACAACAACATGGCTCACCTCTCCTTCCTCGTAACTTTCCTCCTCGCTTCATCAGCCTTCCACGGAATCCATGCCGTGGAGTACATTGTCTCCAACACGGTGCCCAACACCGAAGGCGGGTCCCGCTTTGCGAACGAGCTGGGCGATGACTACGCCCGGCAAACCATGATTTCTGCGACCGACTTCATATGGCAGCTGTTCCAACAAACCTCCGAGGCCGACCGCAAGGGCGTGGCCCGTGTGACCCTAGTGATCGACAACTACGATGGGATCGCGTATGCCAGCAACAACGAGATTCACATGGGCGCCCCAAACTACCTCAAGAACATCAAGGGCGACATTAAGGAGGATTTCAACGGGGTGCTGTACCACGAGATGACACATATATGGCAATGGGACGGGAAGGGAAAAGCGGGGAAGTTGGTCGAGGGGGTGGCAGATTTCGTGCGCTTAAAGGCTAACTACGCGCCAGCGAGCTGGCCGAAGCGTGGATCAGGGACCAACTGGGATGATGGTTACGCAGTCACGGCCTATTTCTTGGACTATTGCGAGAGTCTGCGAGGCGGGTTCGTTGCCGAGCTCAACAAGAAGATGAGAGATGATTATAGCAATGACTTCTTTGTGCAGTTACTGGGGAAGACGGTTGATCAACTATGGAGCGAGTACAAGGCCAAGTACGGAAATTAGCTGGCCATGAATTGTGGTGTTTTACCCACACCTAGAATAAGACGTGATATTGAAAATAAGAATTAGGAACGCCTCCTGTTTCCACGGGATGGAACGAATATTACCTTAACACATTCCTATGGATCTAGAAGGATGTGCTACTCTATTCATGACCAATGTGCTACGCTTTTTCGTACTTTTAGCTTCCTTCTCTAATCTTTACAATAAATGCATATAAACAGTTAATATTATGTGTTTCTTTTTGTTTGCGTGTAACTTTTACCCTCTTTAAAACAGTAAGTTCAACGGTACATATTTCTTCGGATTTTGTATATTAATTTCGAAAATGGTGTTTGTCATATAAAAATGTTTATATGGCAATCGCGATCCCCCTTCTTCCTCCGATTAATGATATTACACGACCACATTAAACTTGAGTACATGCAACTTCAATTTAGGGATAAGTGCAATAGAAGTCCTAGAACTTGTCACAAAAATACAATTGAGTCCTTAAACATGTAAAAAGTGCAAGCAAGTACTAAAACTTGTCAAATTGTTTCAATCGAGTCCTAAAGTTAACACCATTAGCATTTTTAACAGAAAATGCTGACGTGGCGTGGACGTGACGTTTAAAATGATTTTTTTTTTTTTATTTCCGTGTGGTTTTTTTTAAAATTTTTTTTATTTAAATTATATTTAAAAATTAGAAAAGAAAAGCTAAAATTTATTTAAAAAACAAAATAGTTTTTTTTAAAAAAAATGGCCGGCTTCCTTCGCCGCCGCCCATCACTAGAGGGGCTGGCAAAGGTCTTCGGCCTTGGGCGAGGGCGAACGGCCCTCTTCAGCCTTAGGCGAGGGCTAGCGACCCTCGCCAAGCTCCGGTGAAGGTTGTCACACCTCGAACCCCAGGCATGCACACACCCCTCGCCGATCGACTAAAATTTGCGACATTCCCAAAACGCGTTGCTGACCCTTTTTATTTTATGCACAAGGAAGTGTATTAAACCCCCTGACACAACAAACATGGGATAGTAAAATAGTAAAAGGAGGACAACCAAATTTCATATAAACACACTATATATACAATCCAAGTCAGTCCTACAAGTCTGCACTCTAAGAACTACCGGACAACCTCTACTCTGGATCCCTTTGACTCTGGCTTGAGATCCTCCATGACACCCTCCAATATCTCCAGATTAAGGACTTGAAAAGAATTGTAAACCACGACGGGATGAGAATAAATCTCAATGAGTCAACACTCTAAACCCCGACTAGGACGAAAATTCACTTAGAGACATCCTAAACATGCACCACTCATAAACTTACCTCGCCTCGGCACGACCTTACAGATTAGTACATCTCATATACACTTATAAACGCAACAAGTGTAATCAACAACTGGAACATATCATATCACTCATCAAACAACTTACAAGAGTCCCGATTATAAGGCCAAATCATTATGACACGTCCCATTTCGTGCCACATAATTTCGTCTCATAATCAGGTGAGGGTAACTCATATCGGTGGTTCAATCCACACCCGATATTCACTCTCAATATCCAAACTCCAAATTCAAACTCAAACTCAAAATCATATTCAAGGTTCTAGAGGTGCCCCCCACGAAATTCCGATATCATGTGGCACTTAGTCCCTGATCACAATAACCAATAAATCAAGTTACTATAGGTGGCTCCCACAAAGTCACGCTGTCGTGTAGCACTTAGTTCTCGACTATAATAAACAATAGCTCAAGGTACTAGAGGTGGCTCCCATGAAATCACGCTGTCATGTAGCACTTAGTTCTCGACTATAATAAGTAATGGTACAAGGTTCTAGAGGTAACTCATATGAAGATTTGTTATCGTACACACTTAGTCATTTACCTACTCACAACCATTCGGTTTTCTCAACACATCCCATCCTCTTTCAATAGTCGCCACATAAAGCAATAACAATAAACCACGACCATGGCATAACCATTCGTGCATCATCACGAATAAATTCTAAGCATATCACAAAGTAACCACACCACCAAAATAGGCATGGTTCAGCAAGCATAGCATCAAGAACAATCACCAAAACTACTACCGATCCTAACCGGCAGAAACGGTTCACTCGTGCATCTCCGAGTTTAAATCCAAAAATCTAATCAAACGAGTTTGAAAAATTCCCAAATTTGAATATGTTGTAAGGGACACATAAAATAACATTTTTCATGAAGAAACCTTAACCCATATCCTTCTATATTAATCCCAATAAATCGCTCAATCTAGTACAAAAACTAAGTCCGTTTCTAGAAAGTCTGTTTTTTGAAATCAGTTTGGTTCAAGGTCCGAAACTTGTCCATTTGATCTGAAATTTGATTATGTTAAACTAAAAGAGGAAAAAAAACAAATTTCATGAAGAAACCATTTCGAAATTCGAACCCTAAGAGCTGATAAAAATCCCTTGAATCCCGAAAGGTCACCAGTTTCAGCACAAACAGAGGTTCTGTTTGCAAATGACAAAGTAGATATATCATTCTTTTAAATCCATAAAAATTTTAAGTAAAATATATGTTATAGCTGAAGATGTCTGAAACATTTCTCAAGAAGGAATTGACTTCAAAATCTTAACACATTTTGATCCACAAAAATGCCAAGGGGCGAGGGTACAGAAATCAGAACTGAAGAAAGTCCACTGAATTGGACTAATCCCTCCTCATTAGTGCTAATCTCACTAATTAGATCAACACTAATCTATATTAAGACTAATATAACCATTATATATTAGCACTAATCAATCTTAAAACTAATCTCACTTAATACTAATCTAACTAAGCTAATTAACACTAAACTAACCTCCTAAGTGCAATTAACAACCTAATCAATGATTAGAGAGTTAACTCACTAGATTAGTGAGCTGACGAGTTCACAGCAACGACGACGCGAAGGTGGTGAAGACCTGTGTCTACAGTGGCACTAAGGGAGGCCTGGAAGAGGTTGAAAAGGGCCCTGCAAGTTTCTACAAAGGGTAGTTGTCTTTGTGGGACCTTCGCATGAAAGACAAAGGCTGACCCCGAGGCCCCAAAACTTGACTTTTATATTGCATTCTTTTAAATAATTGATCTTAACATGATGTTTTGTTTTTTATTGTTTTAATGTGTATGCTTGTTTCTTTCCATTGTATACACCTAATTATAAGTTTCTTAGATTATGATTAGATTAGAACTCCAAAGATGGAGAAAGTGCGAAAACGATGGAGGTCGATGTCCATTCCAACCATTATCATGTACTATTCATTTCTCAACATATGTCTCGGGTTTCATTTGTTGTATAAAACCCGACGAGTTACGGGCTTTCTCTCTTTCTCTCATCTTTTTCAATTGTGTTTCTCTTTTATATTTTTTAGGATTGCATGATAGATTTATTGCTTTCCTTGATTGTTTACTTACTGTCTTGCAATTTCAATTCCATTAATTGTTTTCTTTTCTTATTTTTCTAGAAATTGAATAGAATGAAAATGATCAACCACGCATGATCACTTAGGGTGCGCATGACAAAATTTATGGAACAAAATTTGAGAAGTTAAAAATTTTAGCTTATGATTTCTTCTTCAAATCTATTTCTGGAATAGAAATCTATTTCAGAAATAGAAAAATCAAATTACGTTACCAAACAGATTTCTATTCCAAATCTATTTCGGGGAACAAAGAAACAGAGAAATAGATAAGTGAAAATTTTATCATGCGTGCCCTTAGTTTAAGACAAATGATCCCGAAAATGTAAAAAGAAACACATGAACATGTTAGGAAAACACAATATACTGATTAGGTACCAAAAGAGTGCTAATAGAAATATTAGCATAACCCAAGTCTCCTAACCTAAATATTTGATTTCGTAGAAATCGAGGGAACACTCCCGACCCTCGATTAAGTTTTCTAGCTAACCCCCAAAATGAGGCTAGTGACGACGCTTGTCTTATATTTAGATTGTCATAAACAATTAGGCCGTAAAAATAACCCGTCGTGCGGGGTATGAGTTTCGATGAAACTCACAATGGTTTAGCATACTTGACATGAGAGTAACCCAAAGGATGAAGTGATGCCATCCTTATAGGCAAGCTTGACAAGAGGGCTACCTGGTAAAGGTACCTCTAAATCCAATATCCACACCCGACCCATTTTTCTAAAGTGTGTCGCTCGTGTGAGTATGGATCGTGACACTCCGCTGTCATGCGGGGTACGAGCTCGGGAGAGCTCACGATCTCATGAAGGGAACTCACGAGAGGCTTGATCCAAAAGGTGAGATGATGATGTCTTTTGAAATGCGAGCCATGAGAGAACTCTTGTGATCAAGTACCCCTAAACATGACATTTCCCACTTTTCTCTCCTCGCGATGATGAGGGCGGTGAGATCGGGTCGCGACACTCATACTGTTCAACATAAATGAACATCCATGGCTACCCCACTTGTGAAATGTATTAACAATAGAGCAACAGTAGATAACAACTTTACATTCAAACCTTTGGGCTTCACACGGCACATCATGTGAAATCCACGCCTACATAAAAGAAGAAAAAACGCGAAATCCACAAGAAATTTCCAGAGATTGAAGAATATTGTGCAACTGTTCTTCTGTGAGAATTGCATGGATATACTTTGTGATGAATCTAACCAATTATAATGATTGATCACGTGAGCTTCATGTAAATATCTCATAATTTAACAATTGGTGATTGTACCCATCTTAAGAAAGCAAAGAAGCCACAAAAAACATAAAACTATGCTTATATAACATATTTATTACAAAGTTTATGGCATCAAAAATCCCAAATTATACTCATTATGACACATTTATCATAATATTTTCTTATAATATAAAAAAATCACAAACTTGTAGTTATGTGATATATTTATCTTCCCTCAAGATTCCATTATATGATTTTTCAATTAAAACAATGTCATTTTTATTTTACTTAAGCCACTCGGGGCTATATTAACACAGTTTATTTTCTAGGTTCCGTGTAGGCAAATTTTCAAAGTCAACGAGGACCTCGTGTGTACTTTTGGTTTTCTTTTGCTTGCCTCTTACACTGTCCTTTCCTTTCCATGCTTCGATCTATTCCCCCAAGACAAACTGATATGTACAGCTACAGGTACTGAGAAACAACTTCATCTTTAATTTGATATAGTCATCGATCAGACCTCTAGAAACTAATGGACACATACTGTTTAACATAAATGAACATCCATGGCTACCCCACTTTTGAAATGTATGAACAATAGAGCGACACTCGATAACAACTTTACATTCAAACCTTTGGGCTTCACACGGCACATCATGAGAAATCCATGCCTACATAAAAGAAGAAAAAACATGAAATCCACAAGAAATTTCCAGAGATTGAAGAATATTGTGCAATTGTTCTTCTGTGAGAATTGCATGGATATACTTTGTGATGAATCTAATCAATTATAATGAATGATCGCGTGAGCTTCATGTAAATATCTCATAATTTAACAATTGGTGAGGTACCCATCTTAAGAAAGTAAAGAAGCCACAAAAAACATAAAACTATGCTTATGTGACATATTAATTACAAAGTTTATGGCATCAAAAATCCCAAACTATACTCATTATGACACATTTATCATAAAAAAATTTCTTATAATATAAAAAATCACAAACTTGTATGTGATATATTTATCTTCTGTCAAGATTCCATTATATGATTTTTCAATTAAAACAATGTCATTTTTATTTTACTTAAGCCACGCTGGGCTATATTAACACTGTTTACTTTCTAGGTTCCGTGTAGGCAAATTTTCAAAGTCAACGAGGACCCCGTGTGTACTTTTGGTTTCCTTTTCCTTGCCTCTTACACTACCCTTTCCGTGCTTTGACCTATTCCCCCAAGACAAACTGATGCGTACACCTATAGGTACCGAAAAAGAACTTCATCTTTAATTTTATATGGTTGTCGATCAGACCTCTAGAAACTAATGGACACATACTGTTCAACATAAATGAACATCCATGGCTACCCCACTTTTGAAATGTATGAATAATAGAGCGACGCTAGATAACAACTTTACAGTCAAACCTTTGGGCTTCACACAGCAAATCATGTGAAATCCAATTCTACATAAAAGAAGAAAAAACACATAATCCACAAGAAATTTCCAGAGATTGAAGAATATTGTGCAGCTGGTCTTCTGTGGGAATTGCATGGATATGCTTTGTGATGGAACTAATCAATTATAATGATTGATCATGTGAGCTTCATGTAAATATCTCATAATTTAACAATTGGTGATTGTACCCATCTTAAGAAAGTAAAAAAGCACAAAAAACATAAAACTATTCTTATGTGACATATTAATTACAAAGTTTATGGCATCAAACATCCCAAACTATACTCATTATGACACATTTCTCATAAAAAATTTCTTATAATATAAAAAATCACAAACTTGTATGTGATATATTTATCTTCCGTCAAGATTCCATTATATGAATTTTCAATTAAAACAATGTCATTTTTATTTTACTTAAGCCATGCCGGGCTATATTAACACTGTTTACTTTCTAGGTTCCGTGTAGGCAAATTTTCAAAGTCAACGAGGACCCCGTGTGTACTTTTGGTTTGCTTTTCCTTGCCTCTTACACTACCCTTTCCGTGCTTTGACCTATTCCCCCAAGACAAACTGATGCGTACAGCTATAGATACCGAGAAAGAACTTCATCTTTAATTTTATATGGTTGTCGATCAGACCTCTAGAAACTAATGGACACATACTGTTCAACATAAATGAACATCCATGGCTACCCCACTTTTGAAATGTATGAATAATAGAGCGACGCTAGATAACAACTTTACAGTCAAACCTTTGGGCTTCACACGGCAAATCATGTGAAATCCAACCCTACATAAAAGAAGAAAAAACACATAACCCACAAGAAATTTCCAGAGATTGAAGAATATTGTGCAGCTGGTCTTCTGTGAGAATTGCATGGATATGCTTTGTCATGGATCTAATCAATTATAATGATTGATCATGTGAGCTTCATGTAAATATCTCATAATTTAACAATTGGTGATTGTACCCATCTTAAGAAAGTAAAAAAGCCACAAAAAACATAAAACTATTCTTATGTGACATATTAATTACAAAGTTTATGGCATCAAAAATCCCAAACTATACTCATTATGACACATTTATCATAAAAAATTTCTTATAATATAAAAAATCACAAACTTGTATGTGATATATTTATCTTCCATCAAGATTCCATTATATGATTTTTCAATTAAAACAATGTCATTTTTATTTTACTTAAGCCAAGCTGGGCTATATTAACACTGTTTACTTTCTAGGTTCCGTGTAGGCAAATTTTCAAAGTCAACGAGGACCCCGTGTGTACTTTTGGTTTGCTTTTCCTTGCCTCTTACACTACCGTTTCCGTGCTTTGACCTATTCCCCCAAGACAAACTGATGTGTATAGCTATAGGTACCGAGAAAGAACTTCATCTTTAATTTTATATGGTTGTCGATCAGACCTCTAGAAACTAATGGACACATACTGTTCAACAGAAATGAACATCCATGGCTACCCCACTTTTGAAATGTATGAATAATAGAGCGACGCTAGATAACAACTTTACAGTCAAACCTTTGGGCTTCACACGGCAAATCATGTGAAATCCAACCCTACATAAAAGAAGAAAAAACACATAATCCACAAGAAATTTCCAGAGATTGAAGAATATTGTGCAGCTGGTCTTCTGTGGGAATTGCATGGATATGCTTTGTGATGGACCTAATCAATTATAATGATTGATCATGTGAGCTTCATGTAAATATCTCATAATTTAACAATTGGTGATTGTACCCATCTTAAGAAAGTAAAAAAGCCACAAAAAACATAAAACTATTCTTATGTGACATATTAATTACAAAGTTTATGGCATCAAAAATCCCAAACTATACTCATTATGACACATTTATCATAAAAAATTTCTTATAATATAAAAAATCACAAACTTGTATGTGATATATTTATCTTCCGTCAAGATTCCATTATATGATTTTTCAATTAAAACAATGTCATTTTTATTTTACTTAAGCCATGCTGGGCTATATTAACACTGTTTACTTTCTAGGTTCCGTGTAGGCAAATTTTCAAAGTCAACGAGGACCCCGTGTGTACTTTTGGTTTGCTTTTCCTTGCCTCTTACACTACCCTTTCCGTGCTTTGACCTATTCCCCCAAGACAAACTGATGCGTACAGCTATAGGTACCGAGAAAGAACTTCATCTTTAATTTTATATGGTTGTCGATCAGACCTCTAGAAACTAATGGACACATACTGTTCAATATAAATGAACATCCATGGCTACCCCACTTTTGAAATGTATGAATAATAGAGCGACGCTAGATAACAACTTTACAGTCAAACCTTTGGGCTTCACACGGCAAATCATGTGAAATCCAACCCTACATAAAAGAAGAAAAAACACATAATCCACAAGAAATTTCCAGAGATTGAAGAATATTGTGCAGCTGGTCTTCTGTGAGAATTGCATGGATATGCTTTGTCATGGATCTAATCAATTATAATGATTGATCATGTGAGCTTCATGTAAATATCTCATAATTTAACAATTGGTGATTGTACCCATCTTAAGAAAGTAAAAAAGCCACAAAAAACATAAAACTATTCTTATGTGACATATTAATTACAAAGTTTATGGCATCAAAAATCCCAAACTATACTCATTATGACACATTTATCATAAAATTTTTCTGATAATATAAAAAATCACAAACTTGTTGTTATGTGATATATTTATCTTCCGTTAAGATTCCATTATATGATTTTTCAATTAAAAAATATCAATTTTATTTTACTTCATCCACGCGGGGCTATATTAACACAGTTTACTTTCTAGGTTCTGTATAGGCAAATTTTCAAAGTCAACGAGGACCCCATGTGTACTTTTTGTTTGCTTTTGCCGGCCTCTTACACTGTCCTTTCCATGCTTTGACCTATTCCGCAAAGACAAACCGATAGGTACAGCTACAGGTACTGAGAAAGAACTTCATATTTAATTTGATACAGTCGTCGATCAGACCTCTAGAAACTAATGGACACATACTGTTCAACATAAAATGAACATCCATGGCTACCCCACTTTTGAAATGTATGAACAATAGAGCGACGCTAGATAACAACTTTACATTCAAACCTTTGGGCTTCACACGGCACATCAAGTGAAATCCACGCCTATATAAAAGAAGAAAAAACGCAAAATCCACAAGAAATTTCCATAGATTGATGAATATTGTGCAACTGTTCTTCTATGAGAATTGCATGGATATACTTTGTGATGAATCTAATTAATTATAATGATTGATCATGTGAGCTTCATGTAAATATCTCATAATTTAACAATTGGTGATTGTACCCATCTTAAGAAAGTAAAGAAGCCACAAAAAACATAAAACTATGCTTATGTGACATATTTATTACAAAGTTTATGGCATCAAAAATCCCAAACTATACTCATTATGACACAATTATCATAAAAATTTTCTTATAATATAAAAAATCACAAACTTATAGTTATGTGATATATTTATCTTCCGTCAAGATTTCATTATATGATTTTTCAAGTAAAACAATGTCATTTTTATTTTACTTAAGCAAGGCGGGGCTATATTAACACGGTTTATTTTCTAGGTTCCGTGTAGGCAAATTTTCAAAGTCAACGAGGACCCCATGAGTACAGTTGGTTTACTTTTGCTTGCCTCTTTCACTATCCTTTCCGTGCTTTGACCTATTCCCCCAAGACAAACTCATATGTACAGTTACAGGTAAGGAGAAACAAGTTCATCTTTAATTTGATGTAATCGTCAATCAGACCTCTAGAAACTAATGGACTCATACTATTCAACAGAAATGAACATCCATGGCTACCCCACTTTTGAAATGTATCGGCAATAAAGCGATGCTAGATAACAACTTTACATTCAAACCTAATTTTGGGCTTCATGTAGCATGTCATGTAAAATCCATGCCTACATAAGAGAAGAAAAAACATGAAATCCAAAAGAAATTCCTGAAGATTGAAGAATATTGCGTAGCTATTCTTCTTTGAGACTCGATTACAAGGATTGCATGGATATACTTTGTGATGAATTAGATCAATTATGATGATTGATCACGTGAGTTTCATGTAGTTCTCTCATAATTTAACAATTGGTGACTGTACCTATCTTAAGAAAGTAAAAAAGCCACAAAAAAATATAAAACTATGCTTAAGTGACACATTTATTGTGAACTTTTTTTGTGGCATCAAAAGCCTCAAATTATACACATTATAACATATTTACCATAAACTTTTTCTTATGATATAAAAAATTTCAAACTTGTAGTTATATAATACATTTACTCTTTGTCAAGATTCCATTATATGATTTTTTGGCTAAAACGTCATTTTTATTTTACTCAAGTCACGCGGGGCTATGTCAATAAGGTTTATTTTCTAGCATCCATGTAGGCAAATTTTTTATAGTTCTTATTGACAGAACTTTGACTAAGAGTGAATGTGTCCCACAACAAAATTTTGGGATTTTGTGACAATATCTAGGATAAATGTGTTACAATGCATATAATTGAGGGTTTTGGTGGCTTTTACCCTTTAAGAAACTCGGGTTCTCGGATTGAGATATGGGCAAACATGAGGGCTAGTGCTGATGTTATTGCGGGCAACATGAGGGCTAGTGCTGATGTTACAGGTCTAAATAACAATATCATGTTAAAGCTCATAATGACCCTTGTTCTTGCTCAGTGTTTTGGACTGATTTCCTTCTCTTTTCCATCATTTGCTTTTGGCCCCAAGATCATCCATTTACCTTAGAGGTGATTTGATAACATTACGAGGAAAAATTGTTGCTTCACTAACTCAAGTGTCGACTTTTATTTCCAACATGAACCTCATCCGTCGTCCTTGAAGAATCCGCATCATTGTTTTCAATGTATGTTTCTTACGCTATTGATCTTTTCTGCGGCCACTCCAGTTCTTCATTTTTTCATATGTTTCCCGTGAGTGCAACTCGGGAAACTGTCGGTGGATATTTGATATATGAATCATCTGTGGCATGTTCAATGACTAAACATAACTGCCGATGCGATTTTTCTCCTGGTAAGGGTCCTACGGTTGCCTTTCCCATTAGCTAATGGAAAAATCTAATCGTTCCTTTAGTCTGTCACAAACTACAGTGAAAAGGTAATCATTCGCAAGGTCAACAGCGACATATGTTTTTGAAGCGCTTTTGAATGTATACCCGCTTATATACTGAGTTCAGATGATTTTCCTCATGTACTCTCTGCTGCTGACAGAAATCTGCGAGGGTACATTCTCGATGTACAGCTATGGGACATTGTAAAACAAGGATACATTTGGCCAGTCGAAGCCCCCAATGCTCAATCTCACCAACTCGCGACCTCTTTTGTTTTTCAGCACCTGCGGAGAATAATGGTTTGGCTATATCTATTAGGCTTAGCCCGGACTCTCCCAAGTCCACCAATTCACGATTTAATAGTCCAAGTTTTTAACTTGTAAATTAATTAAAAAGGAGTCTCCACTAATTAATTTGGGGTGGGCTGATTAGAAACCCAAGCGAAATATTGGGAGAAATACTTGCTCCTACGCAAACAACGAAACTAGGTTCGGGGACTTGATTACACTAGTTAATCACTAATGCTCTTCCGGTACCTAATCTTGTTTAAACTCTAAGGCTTTTTGGATTTTTTAGGGGTTTTCCATGCATTTGTGAAGGAAAAACATTTTTTTTTTGGTCTTTTTCTATTTTTTTAACATAAAAAGGATTTTTCGATCTTTTGGTCTTTTCTGGAAAATATAAATCATTTTTGACTTTTTCTAACTTTTTTTGGTTTTTTTTTAGGAAAATGTGGGATTTTTTTTTTGGGAAAATAAAGTATTTTTTTGATTTTTGATTTATTAAAATATTATTTTTTATTATTATATAAATATTAAAATAATGACCTAGGTCAGATCCCAGGGTTAGTTCCAAGTCGATTCATTAAAACCCGGAATCCAGGTCCAGATTGGATCGGGTCTAACGACGCAAACCAGCACGGCCCGAGCCCGGACCGGCTTGCGATCCGGTCCAGTGAACCCTAGCTAGGTTGGGCCTGATGTGCAGGCCCAGTTTGGTCTCTCTTTTTATCTCGAGGGCCCAGCAGCCCGTCGTTTGCAAATGACCCAGCTCGACCCGACGACCCGGTCCTGACGAAAACCAACCCGACTCGACGACTCAGCTTCACGGGAACCCTAAAGCTCAACGATTCACGATGCCAAGAGGGGGGAAGCCGTGATGTCACCCGACGGTGACTCAGCGGCAGCGACATGGACGAACGGTGGCTAGGGTTTCGAGGGGGTGGAACGACAGTGATGGTGTGAGTGAGACCCGTCGTTACCTGTCTGCAGCAAAGGCGTGGCGCAATAGCGAATAGTGGCGGTGAGGCGATGATGACGAAGACGATCGACTGCAGGATGCAAGGGACAGTGATGGCATTAAGGGGAGGCGACTGCAGGGAGTGGTGGTCGCGACGAGGCAACGATGGCGAGCTTTAACTTGCGTTAAGCTTCAAGCACCGAGATAGCGGGGAATTTGATTTGAGTGGAGCAGTAGTCGACATCGGGGGAACGGCAGCGGCGAGGTGTCAAACTAGAGGGCTTCACGGTGGCACCACAGCAGGATCTGACACAGCAGCAGCATTGGGGCACGGCTTGGCCCGACTACAGGGATTCGCTTGCTAGGTGGTGGCGACACAGTGGGAGTCCGACACGGCAACCGCGAATCTTCCCCCTTTCAGATATGACATCCATACGACCTCTCCTTCTCTCAGAGTTCCAGATCTAACCTCCCTCTCCGTTTTCTCTCTCGCTCACTCTTCAATCTTCCCTTGAAGTCTCTCAAGGGGAAGGTTTCTAAGCTTGCACTCTAGTTCTTGACGTTCCCCGATGCCCTATTTATAGGCGAGGGGAAGGCCAGTCGGTGGAGGTTCGGCCGCCGATCGGCGCACGTGGACCGGCCCTAGGTGAGGCCGAATCGGTCTCCCGTCACTGCTACCCTTCCCCTCTTCATTGTAGGATGTCCTTGTGCGCGTCGTCGTCGCAGCGCGTGGTTTGCAAAAGTTGAGGAGGAAGGAGGAAGGAAGAAGAAGAAGGAAGAAAAATGAAGAATGAGGGGGAAAGGGGGTCGGGTCGTGTGGGCCGGGCCCGCGCAAAAATAAAGAAGGGGTTAGGCATATAGGCCCAACCCCGATGGCTGCTGCTTCTGTTTTCTTTTGTTTTTATTATTTGTTTTTATCCAAAAAAGAGGAAAAATATATAAATAAAGAAACTAAGGCCTAATTAAAAATCTAATTAAAATTTAGGTGTCAACAGTCGCCCCTCTTTGAAGATGAGTTTGAAGAGGTTGCATTCAAAGACAAATTAATACCTAAATTTTGTCCATGCATATGCAATAGATTATATCTTATTTGGGACCTAGTGTCCTATGTAGAAAATGAGCAATATAACATTACACATACTAAGATAGATAAGAATATACATGTAGTTACTTACAGGGAGTGAATGAGATAGGGTGTGAACCCCAAGTTTGGCAAGTATCAAGGCGTCATCTTACTTGGTGACCTGAGGAGGTTGCTTCTCCAGGACCCGAACCATTCTTCAGTCACCTGTTAGAGCAATAAGTGGTTTGTCTAGGACCCAAACCTTTCTTCGATTGCCTTGACGGGGAATTGCTTTTCCAGGACCCGAACCTTTCTTTGGTCGCCTGTTAGAGCAATAAGTTGTTTACCCGACCTTTCCTAGGGGGATGCGCCGACCTTTCTCAAAGCATCTGTTTGGGGGGGGTGCTTGATCCTCTATTAAGGACACCGATTGAGAGGTGTCTGATCCTTTGTCAAGGACACCGATTAGGGGGTGCCTGATCCTCTGTCAAGGACATCGGTTGGGGTGCTTGATCCTCTATTAAGGACATCAATTGGTGGGTGCTTGATCCTCTGTCAAGGACACTAGTTAGTGGGTGCCTGATCTTTTGTCAAGGACACCGGTTGTGGGGTGCCTGATCCTCTGTCAAGGACATCGGTTGTGGGGTGCCTGATCCTCTGTCAAGGACATCGGTTGTGGGGTGCCTGATCCTCTATCAAGGACACCGGTGGGATGCACTGACCTTTCTCAATGCATCTGTTTGTGGGAGATACCTGGATATTCACAAGTACTAACCTGGAGGATACCTAGTTGTTTGCTGGCATCGAAAGGGGTACTCGGATAATCACAAGTACGAACTCTGGAATGTACCTGGACGTTCACAGGCATTTCAAGAGTACCTGGTAGATGGAATATAGAGGACATACCTGATATATTTGTGAAGGTCTCTTACCTCCTGGTATGTGGAGTATCGAGGATGGGCCTCACAGATTCGTGAAGGTCTCCCACCTCCTCCTGGTAAAGGGGAATATCGAGGACATGCCCCGCATATTCGTGAAGGTCTCTCACCTCCTAGTAATGGGAATATCGAGAATGTACCTTGAATATTCGTGAAGGTCTCTAACCTCCTAGTAAAAGGGAATATCGATGACATACCTGAGATATTTGTGAAGGTCTCTCACCTCCTAGTAATTAAGAATATCGAAGACGTACCTTGGTTATTCATAAAGATCTCTCACCTCTTGGTAATGGGGAATATTGAGGACATGCCTCGCATATGCATGAATGTCTCTCACCTCCTAGTAATGGGAATATCGAGGACGTACCTTAGATATTCATGAAGGTCTCTCACCTCCTGGAAATTGAGAATATTGAGGATGTGCCTCACATATTTATGAAGGTCTCTCACTTCCTAGTAAAGGGAATATCGAAGACGCGCCCTGCATATTTGTGAAGGTCTCCCACCTCCTGGCAACATAAACTCGAATGTGGCACGAGACTTACCTAGATGGCTGCAGGCGCTTGGAAGGGTTGGAAAACCTTGACGATGGTAGGTATTTGAAAATAATGGGATTCTTGAGCAGTCACGAGTATCCATACTATGGGGACAACCCGAACAGGTCGAGTGTCAAGAAAAGGGAGTATCCGAACGGTGGCCGATACTCAAAGACAATAGGATACTTGGACAGTCATAAGCATCCAAACTTTAAAGACAACTCGAACAGGTCGAGTGTCAACAGAGGGAGCACCTGAGTAGCGGCAAGCACACAAAAACTAGGGGATACCTAGACAGTTGTAAATATCAATACTATAGGGACAACTCGAACAGGTCAAGTGTCGATAAGAGGGAGTACTCGGCAAGTGGTGGGTACTCAAAGACAATGGGATACTTGGACAATTGCAAGCACCCAAACTCAAGAGACGACTCGAATAGGTCAAGTGTCAATAAAATAGTGCTTGGATAGTGGTAGGTACTTTAAGACAAATGGGGATAAGGGATATGCTTACCTGGCAATATCTCTGATTTCAAGAAGTATGTCTACTATTTGCACAACATGCACACATGATTATATATGCTATAAATTCATGAACTTAAATGTGATTTACGCATGACAATTTTGTCAATTTTGCATCATCTGACTTCCATTGGGGAAAATTTTGAAATACAATATTCATTTAGAATGTAGATGTCTTGAGCATGCTAGATGAGGGACTTTCAATCTGAAAGGACCTTCCGCTCACTCTCATAGAAAAGGCTATCCTGACCATTGATAAAAGATTTGTAAGGACCACACTATCTCACTATCATCATGTCAACATGGGTCCGCACTATCTCACTGTCATCATGTCAACAGGGGTCTGAGTATTCTCGCAAGTGGTACAACTTTACCAATATGAGAGGTCTTTGCTGGGATCGTAATGTAGGCTTGGTGAATGGCTTATCAAAGGGGGCCATTGAGGTCACGGCTCTGTGAAAAAGATGCCGCACGATCATCTCTGGGTTTGCAAGTCAAGAATCCTGCGAAAAGAGATAGAATAATCTTGCTCATACTTCTTCGAGCGATGCTTATAAACAAATGAAATCCTACATTAATTGAAGTGCCCTAGTTCAAAGAGACTTTTACAAAATGGATGTGACGTAGGCTTGATTCATGTGTAAAAAGGTGAGAGTTGATGATTGCCTTGGCATTTGTCACCAGTCTTTCTTCTCACTATCAAATGGAGGCTCTATTAATCAAATCACAATAGCAACTTCTCATGGGGAATATAAATGACTGTATTTTTGTCTAGGGGCATCAGCCTTGCTTTTACCAAGCACATTGCTTTTTCATGCCCCTAGTTTTTATTCCAATTTTTCATTTATGGGCATTGACCTTGCTCTTACCAGGTACACTGTTTTTTTATGCCCCTAGCTTTTCATTTTTGTTGTCTGAGGAACTGACCTAGGCAAGTTGAAACAAAACACTACTATTAGACTCTTGAGTCTTCATCTTCAGCTGGCATTCCAGGCTATACTACTTGAATGGCAATAACTTCTGTTTTGCCTCAATGTGAGGGTGAAATTACATACTCGATTGGGTTATACAGTGGATACAAGTGCATAGAAGAGGAATTGCTCTTCATGATTCTATGGCACTTGAATTAACGCAAGTGTTCATATGCAATAAAGACACCCGAAGATTGATGCAAGTGTGAGCAAGAAAATTTTTATCCATTTTCTCACCTTGTGATGTTGCTTCGCCTCCGATTTGCCCTAGTGTGGGGGTGGTTCTTGATGGGGGGATAGGATAGAGACTTCACCAGTGTATAGGGTTCAAAATGGGTGAGAATTGAAATGCCTCTCACTATTTTGTTTATCGTACCATTCGCGAGAGAACTCTTTACCCTGCAGTCATGGAATCTTCTGCACTCATCTCACAAGTGCATAGATGGGGGACTGTGTGTAGGATATGGCTTGCCTTTCATCATTCTGACGCGCCTCATCCAGTATGCTCAATCAATCTTGTATTCTTCATTTAGTTGTCTATTCTGATAATCCTTAGTGGAATCAGTGACTTAGATAGATAAAATCGTCATGCAAAATTCATTTGGAAACGGCATGTAGCATTTTAAATATGATGGAGCTTGTACTCTTAAAGCAAATGGTTTTTGCTCAAAAAAGACCTTATTGGCAACTTTAGGGGTTAACATGATGGTGTTTCCAAATATGTTAAATTTTGAACATCAAAAGGGTTATTCACAAATGGGTGTTGATGGGTTGTCCCTATTAAGTAAGGAAATGACACAAGAAGGATCGGTCGAGGTTCTAATCATCGATCTGATGAGTGCTTTTGTTTTTGCCCCTACAGGAGAGAAGATAAAAATGGATCAATCAGCAAGGCCAAAATTAAAAGTGAATTGAGGCCTGAAGGATTTGCTTTGGCGATACTTGAGACGCCATTTTGTTTAGGAGAGTTTATCACACCTCCTACTGATTTGTTGTCTGTATCTTCGGTGGTCAGATGATCCCGCAACAAATAAGAGGGAACGTGTTAGTCACGAACTCTTTTAGGAGTCGAATAACTAGAAGCGATACAAAATTGTTCTTCACTGGTTTGCAAATGATTGGATGGACTTGAAGTGCGAGTGGAAAGTGCTATGTTTCTTGCTTCGTTAGGTCAATAAATCTCCTTAATTGGCTCATGGATAAAACGTCCTTTTACACGAAGTCAGGTGAATTTGATAGGGTCATTTCCATGTACGAGCTTGGCCAGTATTGATTTGCCAAACCTAACCATCAAGTTTGGTTCTTGAATCTCGATGCTTCCCTTCCCCAAAGTTTGTATTTGCTAACTCCTAGGGATATGTCAATGACAGTCTTTTGTCTTGACACAGTTCAACATCTCTTTCGATTAGCCTTTCTCGTCCGTGCCCATGTATGCATGATTGATGGTTGTTGCTTCAACGCCTTCCTTCTGTGGAATTTTTTCTCTTTCTTTGACCATATGACCATTAGTAGCATTGAACAAAGTCATGTACTTCAAGCTTCTATGGAATCAAAGATGGACAATCAAAACCTCCAATTCTCTAGTGGTAATCACTTCTTAGGAGAGCATTGTTTGGAGCAAGAAGTGAGGTTTCTAGGCCCTAACGTCATCATCTGAAATAGGGGCTATAGATCGCCTCAACTGTCTGCATTTCCTTCCTGTTGACAGTAGCCAATTCAAAGAAAGAGAAAAGATCCCTTCCTTGTGCTTCTAGGCTTGTTGAAGCTAGAAATTCCATTAATGAAATCGCAACGTCAAGTTGCTCAGGCACATCGGGGGGAGAAGATATTGCTCCGACTTGAGAAAGAGTTGGATAGGAGCGAGGTGGAGTGCACAGAGCTCCTGGGGACAGCTTGCAAAATGGGAAGGCTGAAAGCAACATGGGGGAGGTTATCCTACCTCGAGCTACCATGGTGTGCATGCTTCGAGTTTAACCGTATGCCTATGCCTATTACGTCCTATCTTTCGTCTCCTGTAAATAGAAGAAAGAGGACATTATTTCTGAGGTTATGATCAGGGAATAAGACTTACCCTTTTCTTGAAGCGGAATGATCCTTTCTGTTTGCCCCCGCTTTCTTAGAAGGGTGTCTTCGAATTTGGCGAGCTTACATGATGTGCCAGCTTCAAATGCCTCCTATCACACTAAGTCAAAGGGGATGATATTCTGAGACACGAAGTGAGTGAGTCAGAAAGACAAACATGATTAAATTTAATATCTTGTTTTAACGAAAGCTTTTGGTAATGAAATATTTTTTGTTTTCAAAAGTATATATCTTTGAGGGGGAGAAAGCATGAGGAAACCCAACTCTCAGTATTCTTCTTAGATGATTTTTTTTTCATGGTTGGATAGCATGACCGGACTTGTTTGGTGTGTCTCCTCATACCCTCAAAATGTTTTCAACTTTATTTAGTAATAGGTGGATTTACATTTTGGAAGAGTGATTTCAAAAGTTCGTTCCTCAAGCGGAACTGTTGTTGAAAACAAAACAAGCTAGACTTAAGAAAACTGTGCAGGTTCCCACGTAGGGGAATATGCAAGGAAATTAAAAAAGGTTCTACTTGAGCGGGCTTGCACCCATTTCCCCTGACGGTCCTTCATCGATAGTGCCCATGAAAAGGTCTCCAAACATAGTGGTCATGTCATCTGGCCCTTCTTTCTTTGTTGCTAAGGGTGGTACTTCATTACCTGAATAATACCCTGCCTCTACCAGCCCTTGATAAATGTGAGCGGTATGTGCTTCGACATTTCTAATCTAACTGACTTCATATTTGAATACCATGTTTACTTTGTCAATGTGATCAGGGAACAGATTGCTTTGGAATGAGAAAGCTTTAGTGTCTAACAAATTCTGGATTCGATTCTTGAAGGCGAAGCACTCATCAGTCGAGTGCCCCACTTCTCCCATGTGATAGTTGCATATCTTTGATGGGTCGTAGTTGGAAAAGCTTTCAACGTTGGATCGTTTTGGCTCAATCGAAAGGAGGTTCTTCTTCTGGAGGACTGCTAGTACCTGTGATGGAGATCTAGGAAGAGGACTAAATTGTCTCTTGTTGCTGTAACGTTGGGACAGCTGATGGTTGGTGGTCAATTGCTATCCTGCACTTGTCTGAATTGTTGGAGGATGATTGTAGGTTGCATTAACATCTACTAGGGGTTTTTATCTTTCTTCATGTTGAACTTGCCCGTGGGTGTAGGTTCAGTGAACCAACCATCCCTTAACCCTATCTCGATTTGCTCTCCTACTGGAATGAGTTAATTAAACGATTCAGCGAACGTGGTTACCATTCGATTGCGGTACTTGTAGAGGAGGGTTTTGATAAATATCTTTCTCAGCTGGAAATCAGTTGGTTCAGGATTAATTTGGGCAGCCATATTCCTCCATCTAATAGTATATTCTTTGAACGATTCATGCTTTTTCTTTTCGGTATGCTCAAGATCCTCACGAGAAGGGATAATGTCAATTATGAACTTATACTGCTTGAGGAATGCCTCACTCACTTCGCTCCATGTTTCGAGAAGGTTCATGTTCTTCGTGATGTACCACCTCAAGGCCGGGCCTACTAGACTTGATTGGAACAACTGGATAATTAATGCTGCATTATTAATGTATTGGGTTATTCGAATCAAGTACATTTTGTAAATGAGTCATCAGGCAAGTCGTCCCATCGTACTTCTCAAACTCAAGCATTTTGAATTTTTCTGGCATTTTGACCTTGGAATAAATGGAGAGGTCCGTCAAAGTAGGGTCTCGGAGGCCTTGCAGTTGTTTTAGCCTCTCCTCAAGCTTTTCAAGGCGTTTGTCATGCTCAATTTTAGACAAACTATCTGGCTTAGCTTTCTCAATCGCGGTTTGGTGCGGATCATCCTCCAATTCGGGCATGTTATCATCGATATCTCTACCTTGATCACCCCTGATGGAGGATTGTGGTAACAATAACTCGATCGAGGCTAGGGCGGGAGTAAGTTTGCTTTGGATGGAGTCTATCTGCTTCGAGAGTTGTTGAAGCACATTGAAGACTTGCTTCATTTCGCTTTCCATGACCGCAACATGGCTTGGTACATTCTCTTCGGCCATTCTTGCTCTTGCTTTTGAGCGAGTTTAGATCGGCGAACGTTGACACTCCATGATTACCTAGCCATGAATAAACAAGCATGTGTGAAGACAAGGCGTAGATAGGGAGTCAATCCATGATGACGACCTAATCCTACTCTTTTGTTTATTTATTAAAAGGTAGAGGATTTCCTAAGCAATGGATTGAAAAAGGGCATGTGACATGTTAGCATGGGCTAAGAAGATATTCAATTTGAAAGGCGAAGAAAGCATGAATTGCGACAATTTTTTGAAAAAGACTTCTATCCCTTTTTTAGGCAAATGAAAATTCTTGCGGAAAAGAACTTCGTAACATGCTTAAGAATAAAAACATCAACTAAAAGTAATTTCTTCTGTAAAAGTTTTTTTTTTAAACTTTATGACAATTACTTTCGAATTTAAATGACCATGGTATCAAATCCAAGACTAATCATGGACCGCTCAATATATATAGGAAGGTAAGTGAATCGCAAAGTACACAAAAAAACTTACTTCACGCGAGAAAATTGATGACATTCACATAGACATGCACATGATATGTGCAGCTCGATTTCTAACTAAGAAGGTTTATAGAAATTAAGAGGGAGTCTGCCTGTCGTAATCTTGCATTAGCATCATTACCCTTTTATTATCGGCTAAAGAAATTCGAGGAAAAGAAAGGCAACCTCTATATCGTAGTCTCGCGTTCGAGGTTGTATTTTTCTTAACACCATCATAAATATCCTATGGCGGCCTAGGTCCCACGGTCGGGTCGTGTGTGCCAGGTGTAGTACTAAAACATTAAAGCATGCACAACAGTTTATAATCACAAAACATTTTATTTTAACATAATAAAATAAAAATCTAAGCTACTAACCTGCACAAAAGGAAAAAAAAAAAAACCCAAGTCAGCAAAGCGTTTAAATAAGATAAAACAGGCCTAAGTCCTCAAGAATGATCCTCAGTAGAGTCGCCAAGCTGTTGCGACCTCTTTTTTTTTCAACACCCGCTTCAGGGCGAGCGTCTATAGAGGCTAATGGTTTGGCTATGTCTATTAGGCTTAGCCCGGATTCTCCCAAGTCTACCAATTCACGACTTAATAGTCCAGGTTTTTAACCTGTAAGTTAATCAAAAAGGAGTTGCCACTAATCAGTTTGGGTTGGGTCTATTAGAAACCCAAACGAAGTATCGGGAGAAATACGCTCCTGTGCAACCAGAGAAACTAGGTTCTAGGACTTGATTACACTAGTTAATCACTAATGTCCTTCCGGTATCTAACCTTGTTTAAACCCTAAGATTTTTTGGTATTTTTTTGGAAAACTTAAATCATTTTTGACTTTTTCTGACTTTTTTTTTTTATTTTTTTGGGGAAAATGTGGGACATTTTTTTTGGCAAAATAATTTTTTAATTTTTTTAATTTTTGTATTTATTAAAAAAATATTTTATATTATTATATAATATTAAAATAACGACCCAGGTTAGATCCCAAGGTTAGGTCCGACCCGGTTCATTAAAACCCGAGATCCGGGTTTGGACCGAATCGGGTCTGACGACCCAAACCGGCACGACCTGAGCTAGGACCAGCTTGCAATTTGGTCTGGTGAAGCCCAGCCGAGCTAGGCCTGATGTGTAGGCCTAGTCCGATCTCTCTTTTTATCTCAAGGGCCCAGCACCCTGTTGTTTGCAAATGACCCAGCTCAACCCGACAACCTGGTCCTAGCGAAACCCTACCCAACCCGACGACCCGGCTTCACGAAAACCGTAGAGCTCGATGATTTGTGGCGCCGAGAAGGGGGAAGCTGTGACACTACCCGGCGGTGACTTGACGACGACGACGACACGGACGGACGATGGCTAGGGTTTTGAGGGGGTGGAACGACGATGACAGCATGAGTGAGACTCGTCATTAGCCATCTGCAACAAAGGTGTGGCGCAACAGTGAACAGTGGTGGTGAGGCAATGACGACGGAGATGATCGGCTGTAGGATGCAAGGGACGGCCATGGCATCGGGGGCAGGCGATCGCAGGGACCGATGGACGCAATAGGGCAACGACGGTGAGCTTTGACTTGCGCTAGGCTTCAAGCATTGGGACAGAGGGGACTCTGATTCAGGGGGAGCAGTGGTCGGTGTCGGGGGAACAGTAGTGGCGAGGTGTCAAACTAGATGACTTCACGGCAACAGCATAGCGGGATCTGACGCAGCAGTAGCGTCGGGGCACGGCTTGGCCCGGCTGTAGGGATTCGCTCGCTGGGTGGTGGCGACGCAGCAGGAGTCCGGCACGGCTGTTGACACCTAATATTTCAAAAAAAAAAAAAATTAAATTTGGTTTTTAAAATTTTCATTTCAAAATTCGAAAAAGAATTCAGTTTTTATTTTTTATTTCCACTTATTAATACCTAATTTAAAATTAGTTTTAGAAATAGAGGATAATCTCGGGTTAGAGGGAAATTTTAAAATAAAAATTGAATTCAAAAAAAATTTAACAGCTGTGCGATCTTGGAGCCACTTTGTTGTTAAAGGAGTTGATTAGATATCATCGGATCTTCAACAGCTTCAAGTCTTCCCTCTCTATATAAAGAAAGCAAGGTTTCGGAACAAGGGGGGGCTTTTTATCGCTTCATTGCCAAAAAGGAGAAAAACCAAAAAGTGAAAGAGAGGAAATGGGTTTCGGCTCTTGAGGAAAAAAGAAAAGTCAAAAGGTGAAGTGAAAAGTGAAAAGAAAGGGAGCAAAGGGGGGAGACGTGAGAGTTTGGCAGAGAGAAAGAGAAACACGTGAAAGAGTGTCAGGAAAGAAAAAGTAAAAAGGGGGGTTGTACACTATTCATCTTCTTCGCACATTTCTCCTCCACGAAGCCCCACGCCGCTCAGCTCGTCCACGGCTCCGCTCCACCGATCATTTGAAGCCCCGCCGCGCACCATTTCCTCCCTTACTCCGACGGTCCGAGCGTCCTTTTGCCACCGATTGCTGTTACTGACGAACCATTCCACTCGGAGCCCGCGCACCACCGAGCCTCTACTGAACTGCCACTACGCGAGCACCACCGGTGACCAGCGACTACCGACCCGCGCCGCTCGCCGCCCCGAAGCCGCCGCGCACACCGTCGGTCCCTGCCACCACTGCCGAAGTCCATCGTGCCTACTGCCCATCACTGAGTGCCGCTCACCTCTGCTGGTCCCACCTCCTCTGCAGTCGGCGAAAAAGCACTGACGCACCAGCCCGCCGAACGCCTCGCCGTTTCTCCTCATCTCGCGACTCAGATTCCGGAGCCGCTTGCGCAGCCCCTGCTCCGTCCGTGACGCCACCCGCTCGAACCAGACGCCGCCCGACGCCAGTAGATTCCGGAGCCGCTTGTGCAGCCCCTACTCCATCTGCGACGCCGGACCTGCACTCAAAGCCTTCCTCGACGGCCTAGCTACCTGTTGCTAGCAAATCCCGAGCCCGAGCGACCTGCAAATCGTGCGCCCCGACACCATGTCTTGAAACACCGCAGCAGCTCGAACCAGATCCGCATTTGCCTGCAGCCCGCGCTCGTTTGAGTTCTCTTGCATCACTGTTGCGTTCCTTCCGGCGAACATCGGACCGCTCGACGCCGACGAACGCCGGTTCATCTCAGCCCGACGCCGTCGCGCCCCACCGCCCAGCGACCCGCGACTCAGCAACCCGCACCGGAGCTCCGGTCTCCATCCATATTCCGCTCGGTTGCCCTCTTGTCCCCGTGGGTTTTACCCTTAGGTAGTTTTTACTTTTCATTTTTGGAGTTTAGTTTATTTCATTATTTGTTAGGTTAATTTTTATGTTTATTTCATTTGATAGCATGTTAGTTTAATTATTTAAATGTTGGGTGTTAATATTCGCAATTTCTATATGCATTATCTGTAGATTTTACCTCAAATTACTATAGTTATTAATTTGATCCGAGAGACATCGGGTCACTTTTTTAATTATACTAATTTTGAGTTTGTTTTGGTAGAATTTCAATTGTTAAATCACAATAATTATTTAATTTGGTCCGT
Organism: Eucalyptus pauciflora; assembly: GCA_007663325.1. Lineage (NCBI taxonomy): Eukaryota > Viridiplantae > Streptophyta > Magnoliopsida > Myrtales > Myrtaceae > Eucalyptus > Eucalyptus pauciflora. Next base: position 602,250 of record VMYD01000194.1, on the reverse strand, counting down.
AAGACTTCGGACCAAATTTGTAATTATTTTGATTCCCTCGTTGTGATTTTTAGAGTTAAAATAATTGTTAACTTAATCCGTGAGACAACGGATTATCTTTTCAATTATTTTAATTCTTATCTTAGTTTTTATGTAAAAATAATTGCTTGTTTAAAAAAATGAAAATTAAAAAAAGGAAATAGTGAAAAGTTAAAAATTTGCATGAGCATATAGGTCATATAGGTTTATTAAATTAAGACACGTAGGTTTAAATTAACCTTTAGGATTATTTTTTTTAGGATTTCATCCTTAGTTGTTTGCATGTTTTCATAATATGAAAAGATAATAAAAAAGGTTAAAAAGAATAATGATTTTCTAAAACAAAGGGGGTTTAAATCAAATTAATCCCGAAGTTGGATTAGGAAATTATTCCATTCTGAATAGCTTAATTAGTTTATTTAATTTCAATAAAGAATATACAAAATACTAGATGCATTTTAGCTAGTTTGCATATTAGGCTCATTTAATTAAAGTTTGCATATTAGTAAATTAGGATGGTATTGTATTTTACTTTTCCCATCATGTAATTTTTTTTAAAAATAAAATAAAAAACAAAAAATCATTTTCTGGATTAATTAATAAATTAGTTCATAATTAATCCCATTTCATATCATCATTATTTAATATAGGTTGCATACATAAAAAAAAAAAATCACAAAAGAGCATGCATATAGAAGTAATATGTCATTCATCCCATATCATGAAACGCATGCATATATAAATTAGATTGCATACATATAGTCCAAATTAGGCCATATAAATTGCATTTCACATATCATTAAAGTAAAATTCATGCATATTAATTTAGATTAAGATTGCATAATAATAATTTAGGTGTCATGTCATTTAAAAATCATGTTTAGGGCATGCATTTTAATTAGCATTTTTTAAAATGTTTTCTTAGAGAGTGGACTTTAATAAAGTTGTGGTTTATAATTTCTTAGCATTTTGATTTATTGAATGTTATTTAATTGATTGTGCACCCGCATGACCACCATTTGCATGTTAGTATCTTAGGTTAAAATTAACCAAGACTGCCTGCAAACAAAATTTTAAAGGTACCGAAAGGGCGTTAGATTAATCTAGCGTAACCATGTCCCCGAATCCATTAAATCTCCGGTTCGTAAAAGGTAAAGTATTCTCTCATACTTTACCTAGGTTTCTAATCAGCCCTAATTGGTTAGTGGCGGCTCCGATTTGAAATATAATTGCATGTTTTAATGGGTCATTTTCTTAGTATCAAGTCGCGATTGGTAAGGCTTGGGAGAGTCCGCGCCAAGTCTTCGGCTTCGAAAAAAATTGGGTTGCGACAGCTTGGCGACTCTGCTAGGGAATATAGAGTTAAAACTCATAGTGGACATAGGCCTGTTTCTTTTTAAAAAAAAATATTTTTGTTTGGCAGCAAGGACACCAGGTATGTCACTAACATTTTTAAGGTGTTAAATGTTCTTACAGATGGGAGGTATAAGGGGAGTAGTCTTTGCTAATTCTTGTCCTGCAGGAGGGTGTAAAGATGAATGATTTGTTTTTCCTATATTGAAGTGTTGTTTGTATTATAAATTGTTGTACATGATTTTCAAATTGTTTTTGCACTACACATTGCACACACGACCTGTAGCTGGACCTGGGCTGCGATAGGATTTCTAGGATGGTGTTGAGAAGGATACTTCCTCTAAAGCGAGACTGCTATGTAGAGGTTGACCTTCTCTTCCCCGAAATTTCTTTCATGGTGTCAAATGTGTTTGTCTATATCCGCGAGATTGCGTGATTATTGGACATTCCATTCGACTACGCCGGAGTTAGGGGGACTTGACACATTAATGCGAGACTGCAACGGTCAGATCACCCCCTTAGCTCCACTTTGTTAAGCCATCTAGATAGAAATCGAGCTGCACATTTCATGCGTGTGTCTATGTGATTGTTATCCATTTTCTGGTAAAAGTAAGTTGTCTAAACTCCTATTTTGCAATTTACTTACTTTATTGTAATTTTGTCGGTCCATGACAATAGGTTTCGCCGTTAGTCTTGTCTTATATACAATGGGGAAAACTGACGTCCAATTCATTTCCACTCCCAAAAAAGAGCTCAAGATGTGGCTGGACTAGTTAGATCAAGACGGCCAGAGATATGTGAAAGTTAGGATCGCTCGACTTCTTCAACTGTTAGATATCAGCATCCATTCCGGTGTTATACAGGCGCTGCCCCATTTCT